>MU223264.1:1788851-1808794 GCA_018584345.1 Thuja plicata
GTAGCAGGGTATACTTTTTTCTGTGGGATCCAGGTGGATTGTGATGTTCCTTGTTCCGGTGATTGCTTGGGGACAAGCAATCTTGGGGAGGGTGGACTGTGATGACCCTATTTTTAGCAGGTTGTGGTAGTGACTTGGTTAGCTCATGATTGCGACCCTCGTGAGTTGATGCAGGGTTTTGAGGGTCCCAGTTGGCAGACTTGCTATTTTTAGTAAGTCTGGACTTACTATTTTTAAGTCAGTTGGTCAGTTTCTATTTCTGACAGGGCAGTGTCGGCAGTGGTCAATTCTCCAGACGATATTCAGTTGTGCAGTTTCTTGGGCTAGGGACTTACTATTTATAGTAAGTCTATTTTTGGCAGTTGCCATTTTTGGCAGTGCAGTGATGAGCATGTTGGTTAGTCAATATGGCAAGTGTTGCAGGAATTATCATCAGAATTATATTTGATATTTAATTGTATTAATTAATAACAATATGTTATTAATTAATAATAAGGCAATATTATAATAATAATAATACTTTATTATTATTATAATGATTTAGAAGTTTATATTATGAAGAGCAGTTAATTGATGATGGTTTTTGGAAACTATGGAGACCAAGGAATTATAAATACAGGCTCATTTGTGAAGTAAAGCATTGAATATTGATTATTGAAAATTGTTCTTGGGAATTGTTCATAATTATCTGAGCCCTAGCTGAAGGGTCAAATTAGTTTCCTAGTAGACTGATTCTGTTGGAGCTAATCATTAATTGGTTGCTGAAGTATAACCAATTCTTCTTCTTCTTACTGTTTTGCCTGTGACTAGAGGAAGGATTCAATTCTGAAAATTGAGTCATCATTGAAGTATTGCCTGCTTAAAAAGGCCATTCTTATCTATTGGAATTTAGAAGAAATCATTACTAGTGATTTCAATCACCTGCTGGGAATCGAAAACTAATGTTGGAGGCGTGGAGAGTTTGGAGGTGTTTAGAAGTCTTTAGAAATCAGTGAAGGGTGTGCGTGGATTTGGGACTGATGGAATCTCATCCGTAGCGGCTGAGAAATGAGTAGAAGTTGACGGCATCCATTGCTGAAGGAAATGTCAGGCCTCTTGCAGAGAGTATGTGCCACCTTCATGGGTGGAATTACCTCACGTGAAGTGTCGCAAGTCAAAGCATTAGACTATTGCTGTTGAAGCTAGGAGACCAGTCACTTAGCACGTGGACCAGAATAAAGGTCTCAGCAGCAGCGACTATCGTTCAATGCCTTGAATAACAGGTTCTTTTTAATAAATCCTTTTTCTCTGTAATAATTGTAAACGTTTTGTATGAGGCGTGGGCATAGTTGGTATTGTAATGGAGGTTAAATACATATGATTGAAATACGATCTTTGAACCATATCTTTTACAGAATTCTGAAATTAATTAAAATCTGCCTTTATTTGTAATGCATTCGGTATATGGAGAATTTGTGATTATTAAGATGAAAGAAATTATATATGCTTGTCAAATCCATCTGCAAATCAATGGAGGAATGTCATAATATCAAACAAGCAGTTGAAATTATCTACAAGCAAGGTTAAGCTCAGTACTAGATTGCCTGCCAACCGTTTGACAAAATGTCAAATTTAGGATTTGCATGGTAAATTGATTAAAATTACATGGTTTAATGATGAGGCCAAATCAAGCTCATTACATGGGAGTTGAGAGCGGAAGTGTTGGACGCCAATTTGAATGGTGCTGATTTTTGGTTCAGATTGGACGTAGGGCTTCTCCTCAAGCAGATGCCACCTCTCTTAGCACTTGTGGCTAGAGTTTTGTACTGGAAACATTAATAGCCGCCCTTTCTCTTTACTTGCGGCTAGTATGGTGGCTGTTGAAAGTAATCACAGGTTATTTTAGTAATTTATTTGATAGCATTGGTTATGTATAATTTGTTATCAGCAACTGGGGTTTTGAAATTAAATTAAATAGAATGCATGGTTATTTGTATTTTAATTTAATTAATTGGTTAAAGAATATTGGTGAAATCATTGTTTTAGCTAGCAAACTATGTTAAAAATTCATATCATTCTACAATTCCAAAACAAATACAATTGTTGCAAGCAAATTCAGAGATAGAGCCAGGCAGGCTCTTTACAGTGGTATCAGAGCAATTTTCCTGCCATCGTGTGGGTGTGATATTTATTGGGCTTGATTGTTTGACTTGAGTGATTAGGACTCTGGTTTTTTTTTTTCAATCATGGACAGATACATGAAATCTAGTACTCATAGAAACCAGTTAGACAGTTTGTCTGAATTAAGAAAACAAACAAATGCCTTAGTTAAGGATATGGAGAAATGAAGGCAAACACTAGAAATGTTAAATGCGCCACTTTTAAATACGACAATTGTCGATAGGGCAGCAGATTATTTGGCTTCTTTGTTCAATAGGTCCTTTTTACAAAGGAGATATGAGGAGAGATGTGATTATTATACAGGTGAGACATCTAGAGATCCCCATGATGAGTTTTCAGCAGCTGCTGATTTTGGTGGAGATGTTCCTGTACTTAGTGGATCAACCACTAGTCCTATTTGCACACTGAGGGTGGAGATTCTTTACAAGGACATGTGGATGTGCCTGACTTGTTGGTAGATAGTGGTACTGAGTTTCGGCATCCTGAGCCTAGCAGAGTTAGTGACACAGATCAGGCTGGTGACAGGTCTATTGATATTGATGACAGTCTTGCATCAGTTGGTAGCAGTTTCAGTGATACAAGGTCTGATTTTCCGGACACGAATCCTTAATGTGAGCCTGTTGATGATGTCGTGGATAGTATGAGAGTGGAGGATGTTGCAGATACCACTATCGATTCTAACACCGTGGATGATGGTAATATTTTTGCGGACCGCGATGAGTATTTGAGCTTTGACAGCTTGGATGTTTATGATAGTTATCGCAGTGTGGAGTCAATACAGGAGACTGCAGTCTTTTTATGTACTGAGGATGTGAGAATGGAGTCACCCAGTGATGACAATCAGGAGTGAAGTGGTACAGACGAGTCAAGTGACAGGTTCATGCCACAATGTAGAGGATTCACGAGAGGACATTGAGTCATGTATGCAGCCAGAGATAGCAAAGGGGTCTCAGATAGAGGATGTTGATACTAGCATCGCGGATACCTCTGATGTTGAGTGTGAGGATGATGTGGGCTGCAGTGTGTTTGGTTTTCTATATCCAATATTGGGTATTGACTCAACGTTGTCATTCAGTGGTGGTGGGTTCCAGGATCCTTTTCTGCAGGGACTCACAGGTGACGATGGGGAATCATATGAGTGGCAGGAGTTTGTTTCAGCCAGAGCTTCCATTCCTTCAGATGGAGTTATTCCTTCAGTGACACATGAGGATGACTCTATTTGTAGCGAGTCATGTTTGATTTATCAAACCTTGGTGGAGGACTTTGAGTTGTTAGTGAGTGAGGATGGATCCCAGGATCTGGATGGTCATGTGGTTACAGAGGACGAGGTAGCTGAGGATTGTGATGAGTTAGATTTAGCAGTAGCTTCCTCGGGGGTAGATGAGGACGAGTCCGATATCAGTACTCAGTTTGTAGATGTGTGCTCAGATGACAGTACATAGAGATTTGGTGATCTTGAGGGGAGTTTGTTGGATACAGCTTCCTTCCATAGTGTGGGCAATGCAGTGGAGATTGTGCACAGGAGACCCGTTGTGCAGAGTCATCATGTGACTAGCCAGTTGAGAGTTAATGAGACATTTCTTCTACTCGAGCATTATAATGCCGCTCGTCAGTTGTTGGCTATTTAGGGTTGGGGTGTTCCTATGATAGATGAGCACGGTGGTAGCTACCTTTCCTTGACAAAGATTCATTCCTTATGGGAGGCTGTCAGGATTTTGACACAGGATTATTTACTGTTGGTAGCCGATTGAGATCACCTAGTTGAGTGGGGGAGTACGACATATGAGGCACTGATGGACAAAGAGGAGGTGAGTGAGCTTACTCAGGAGATCACTGTGACTTCTGAGACTTTAGAGGGCACTCAGTTGGCTCTTCAGGGGTCGTAGTTGCATTTGGGAGAGGTGACTTTGGGGTTGGAGCTGATTCAGTCTTTACCAATCGTAGATCCAGTTCAGTTGCAGATAGTACTGGTTGGTGGTGAGTCAGCTTCCACAGTTGGCAGTGATGGATGTGCTGGGGACACAGTTACATCCATCCTTGAGATAGATGCAGTAAATGAAGAGGAGGTTAGTGCATCACTGGAGGACAATAGAGAGAGTTTTGTGGTATCCGGTTCTCCAGTTGTTAGCACGATGACAGATGATACAAAGCAGGTTTTGGGGAATTTTGTGGTAGCCCGTGTGGATTTGTCTGAGAGTTGTGTCAGTTGCTGACACCACTCCCTTTGATTCCCAGGACACGGACAGGGTATCATCTGGTTCTCATGATGATTTGTTTCCTTCTGTCGGAAGCAAATCTATTCCTCCTTTTCTAATAGTGATAGGCAGTTGGTAGCCCCGCAGTTTCAGAGGGATCAGCTATGGATTGCAAGGGGGTAGGTTGATGCTGCTTCTTTTGATTTCTACTGCACAGAGTCATTCATGGAGTACTTGCTGGAGAGTCTGGTTCTGCAGGAGGGTCCTTTCGGAGCTTCAGAGGGTACACTCATCCGGGGCTCTCGTGGTATTCAGCTTTTTGTGGGGAGAATTGTAGATACTTTGACTACAATGCTTCCTCATCGAGATTTTGTGGTTGGGTTTGCTAAGAGGGTTACCCAGGATCCTGCCCAACCAATTTTTCAGAGTCAGAGATTGGAGCCATCTCTTGATTCGCAGTTTGATTTTGATGAGCCTCTGACATGGATTGGAGTTTTCCACCACGATTACATAGTGAGGAGCGCTCATCATTTCTCTTTTGACCCACCGGTTGAGGACTTGTTTGCGCATCGGTGTGGGTTGGCTCCATGATTATACCATTCTTTTGGGGATGGGTTTACTCCATCAGCAATTGATGGGGTTGGTTATTGCAAGCTAGCAGGAGGTGACTTGCAGGATCAGTACATCTGGGATGGTTTTACAGTGGATGGATATCTGGATTACGAGAGTACACATGGCAGATTGGCAGGGTGTGCAGGGAGCTCTGATCTTTTAGATGGTATTGGATATCCATTCTTCCTTGTTATGGATGGTTGTGAGTTTCATCTCTACTGGGATCCAGGTAGTGACAGGTTTGGCACTGCAGATTGTGTGGACAACTATGGTTGGCATGATGACAGTGTGTTTTGGTTAGCTCAGTGGATGGTGACTTCATCATAGGAGTTTGCAGGTGGTCGTAGCGACATTACTCCATTCTATCCTTGGGATCCGGGTGGACTTTTGTGTTTTGTTTTTTGGGATTGCTTGGGGACAAGCGATTTCGGGAAGGGAAGACTGTAATGTCCCCGTTTTGAGCGAGCATTGGAGATTAGTGGATTTAGCCAGTCATTGGGTCCTTGTAGGCTACTACTAGTGATTAGAGGACCCTGTTGTGGGTTGTGGCCCTGTTTTGAGGGACTTACTATTTATAGTAAGTCAACAGTTGGTTCCACGGAGCTCAGATGATTTAGAGGAGTTATATGATGCTCTCAAATTTTATTTGCGACTTCCAGTTTGGGCTCCAAGATTCTTGGAGCGAGCATCTATTTTGAGTAAGTCACCTCGTCAGGTTCATTCATCATATTTCATTATCAGGATCACTCCTGTGCTGTCAAGTTTTGATTCTGATACTTCCTCAGTTGTTTTCGCAAGACGGGTGAATTATTATTATTATTTAATTAAATCAGCTAAGGTTGCTATTTTTATTGGGATTGTATTTTGGGCATCTTAGTGTTATAGCTCGTTAGAACCGGGTTGAGAAGTTTTAAATCATGAGCTCATAAAATAGGGACTCTATGTGTTAGAATAGTGTTATTTTAATGAAAGGGTTGTTTTTCCTCATTAAAGTGGAAAGAAATATAATAGTTTATTATATTTCAAATGTGCACAAAAAGCATAGTCTTTATGTAAGTGAAAAGTGTGAAGATGAAGTTAGGGATGGAATTGTGAGGAAGCCTTTATAAAGGCTCCTGGAAGAATTCGATTATTCATTATGCTTATCATTCTTTGAAATTGGTTTTAAAATGGTTCTGAGTTCTGCAGTTGAGGGTTTCGAAATTTCAGTAGGAAGAATTATAAATTCTTCATGAGTCCTTTCACTTTGAGTTGGATTTAATTGCCAATGAATTGTGGTTGAATTGCGGCCAGCTTGGTTGATGCCTGAAGGAATTTGGGATGCCATTAATGGGAGTTGAGAGCTGGAGTGTTGGACGCCAATTTGAATGGTGTTGATTTTTGGTTTAGATTGGACGTGGGGCTTCTCCTCAAGCCGCTGCCACTTCTCTTAGCACTTGTGGCAAAAGTTTAGTGCTGGAAACATTTATAGCCGCCCTTTCTCTTTACTTGCGGCTAGTATGGTGGCTGTTGAAAGTAATCACAGGTTATTTTAGTAATTTATTTGATAGCATTGGTTATGTATAATTTGTTATTAGCAACTGGGGTTTTGAAATTAAATTAAATAGAATGCATGGTTATTTGTATTTCAATTTAATTGATTGGTTAAAGAATATTGGTGAAATCATTGTTTTAGCTAGCAAACTATGTTAAAAATTCATATCATTCTACAATTCCAAAACAAATACAATTGTTGCAAGCAAATTCAGAGATAGAGCCAGGTAGGCTTTTTACAGATTGTAAGAGAATTGTTGCTAGGATACTGCCAAATTTGCTCTACTATTCATTGTTGTGTTTTGCATGGTGAATAATTGTGATCCTTTTTTGGAGTATTGAATGGTGATCTACATTCCTCACTTAGAATAGATTTGAATTGAAGTATTTAGTTAAAGTTTTCTTTGAGTATTTAGTGGGATAAGAGTAATTGTGAATGCATCCTTGCTTGTCTCGATCATAGACCAAAACACTAGCTACAAATTGATTGTAAGTCTTGCCTTGCATGGTCGAATGACATTATCATGAATTTTACTTCAATTGGTACTTGCTCATTGATTTGCATCCATAGATGAGATTAATGAAATGGTAGTAGTTTGAACATCATTCGAATACACCTTACAAGATTGCAATAGGTGAGTGGAGTTGATGACAAGACTGCATCTAGTAGAGTCTATGGATATTCACTCTTCCTGGCGTCCTTAAATAGAAGTAGAAGTATCTTAGTGTAGATGACAAATCTACCGTAAGTAATTAAATAATACTTTGTTAGTTAAGTAGTACTTGGTGGTGTAGAAAGGTTGTTAGTTTCTAACGGTTGGTAGCCTTAACCAATCGTTGGGCACTATTTGTATCTGGCTTGGAACAAGTCATATGTTGTTGATTGTACAAACATGATTTGAAATGAAAAGTTTTATCTTTCTGTGAATATTATGTGCACTTTGTTCATTTTCAATTGTTGTGTTATTTATGTTTTGCTTGAATCCTTTTGCATACTCTGTGTAAAACCTGTTGTGGTAAAAATCTTGATGTTCTTAACAAGGATCGAAAGATCCATATATACAAATGAATAGACGATGTTTCCTTAGGAAATGATCGCAAAGAATAGAAACATTCTATTCTAACTACAGAAGACTAAATATTAGAAGGATTATAATATTTACAATATATTTAAAACAGATAATTGATAACCATTAATAGAATATAAATATTAATTTAATACCCTCCCTTAATGGTTAACCGTTAATCTATCCACTACACCAAGCTGTCCTCTGAATTGGTCAAACTTGTCTAGACCAAGAGGCTTGGTGAGAATTTCTGCAGTATGATCCGCTGTAGGAACATATTGCAAATGTATTGTCCTGTCTTCAACCAATTGCCGAATGTAGTGACAGTGCATATCTACATGCTTGGTTCTTTCATGGAAGACTGGATTCCGTGCTAACTTGATAACACCTTCGTTATCAACAAACAGAGTGGTCGGGCCTACAGGTGACATCTGCATATCCCCAAGCATCCGATAAAGCCAAACTTCACAACCTACCTTAACTGTCCCTTTGTATTCGGCCTTTGTGGAGGAGAGAGAAACTGCCTGCTGCTTCTTACTGGTCCATATGACGGCACCAGATCCCAAACTAAACACATATGCGGAGGTTGACTTTTTATCGTCAACAAAGCCTACCCAATCTGAATCTGTGAATCCACTGAGTCTAGGATTAGGACTCCGAGAGTAGAGAATCCCATAATCAGGAGTGCCCTTTACATAACGAAGCACACGCTTAGCAGCCATCCAATGATCAGCCTTGGGAGCTGTCATAAACCGTGAAATGTAGCTGACGACGAAGTTGATATCAGGTCTAGTAGCAGTGAGATAGATGAGACTGCCTACTAGTTGCCTGTATGCAGTATCATCAACTGGAGGATAATTAGACTTGGTTGATAACTTCAGACCTTTATCCATAGGTATACATGTAGGCTTGCAATCCTGCATACGAAACTTGTCTAACAGAGCCCTGGCATATTTGGACTGAGAAATGAATATACCAGAAGACTGCCGCCAAACCTCAACACCAAGGCAATAATGCATGAGGCCAAGGTCAGTCATATCAAAAGACTGGCATAAATTCTGTTTGATTCCTTGAATCAAAGATGCCGAACTGCCAGTGATGATCAGATCATCCACAAAAATGACCAGAAGGATGATGTCACTGTTAGTAGTCTTGATGTACAAATTTGAGTATGAAGAACTCGTCTGGAAGCCTTGATCACTGAGGTACTTATCAATTTTTATGTACCATGCCCTAGGAGCCTGCTTCAAGCCATAGAGAGCTTTCACGAGTCTGAGAACTTGGTGTTCTTTACCAGCAACCTTGAAACTAGGAGGTTGCGTCATGTAGACCTCTTCCTGTAGTTCACCATTCAGGAAAGCACTCTTGACATCCATCTGATGGACCTGCCAGCCAAACTGATCTGCCGTAGCTTGAACTAATCTGATAGTGCTCATTTTTGTTGTAGGAGCAAAAGTCTTCTCATAGTCAATGCCCTGCCGCTAAGAGAAGCCCTTCGCAACTAAATGAGCTTTGTACTTATCCAAAGTACCATCAGACTTGTACTTAATTTTGTAGACCCATTTGCAGCCAATGGGTTTCTTCCCTGTTGGAAGATTAGAAAGGACCCAGGTGTGATTCTTCAACAGGCTATGGTGTTCAGAATTAATGGTCTGTTCCTCTGAGTATGTCTGAGGTTCAAAATTTCAAATACACTGTGAATGTTGGCCATGAGAGCAATATTGATAGTCTTTGTAGGTTTGCTCTTCTTTCGAGCAGTTCTCCCCTCGATGAGCTCATCATCCCGAAGATCAGCAAGTGTCCTAGCCCACCATTTAGGCCGGAGAGGAGGAGGTCCAACATTATTATCAGACAATGCTCTATGATTAGGTTCCTCATCAGAAGAATTTGGATAAAAATCAGGAGAAGCATTTGCATATCTAGGTGATCCTAGAGGAGAGGCCGGAGGTGTTTGTACAGGAATCACCGGTAGTACTGGAGCCCTTCCAGGAGATGGACCTAATGGAAGGCGAACTCCCAAATCATGAGCCTTCATAGGCTGGTCAGCTGAATCAGGAACATGAGAGACAAGCAGGAAAGGTCCTCGCTGCTCATCAAAGACTACATCACAACTGTACAGGAGACGAGATGTCTCAATGTCGATCAAGCGGTAGGCTTTGTGAAGACTATTGTATCTAGCAAGCATGAGTTTCTGGCTCTTGGCATCCAACTTGGTGTGAGACGCATCAAGGATCTAAACATAGGCAAGAGAGAAAAAACCTTCAGGTTACTGATTCTGGGCTTGCGACCTGACCAAGCCTCTTACGAATTCTTGCCTTTGACCGCCACAGTGGGTGACTGGTCCAAAAGGTAGACTGCAGTGTTAACTGCTTCTGCCCAAAATTTCTTCGGAACATGTCGGTGCTCAAGCATATACCTAGCCATCTCTGTGATTGTTCTGTTCCGACGTTCTACTACACTATTTTGTTGTGGTGTGTGGGGTGTGGTTAACTAGCGCTTGATGCCATGAAGATCATAGAAGCTAGAGAATTCAGTAGAACAAAATTTCCCCCCATCGTTTGTCCTAAGAGCAATATTAGATTTCCCAGACTCTTTTTCAACTAGAGGTTTAAACTTCTGAAATATAGTAAATGCTTTTGATTTCTTTTTAAGAAAATAGACCCACGTTTTTCTACTGAATTCATCAATAAACAACAAAATATACCAGGACCCAAGAACAAAAGGAGTGGTCATAGGGCCGCAGATATCGACATGAACAAGCTGAAGTACTTGAGAAGCCCGCCATGAATCGTCAACAGGAAAAGGTGTGCAATGTTGCTTCCCAGCCTGGCATGCATCACAAACTCCAAGCTGTTGGGTTTGAATCTCTGGCAATCTGAGGACAAGCTCGTCACAAGCAAGTTGAGAGAGATAGCACACATTTAAGTGCCCATAATGCTGATGCTAAAGTGAACTGACAGAAAACTGCCGAGCAGCCATAGCGAGGTCCTGAGAAGTACTAGAATCTGCAAGCCTGAAAAGACCATGATCCTCAAGACCAACTGCAACAACAAATTGAGTCTCCCTGTCAGTGATGGTGCACTGATGTGAACTGAAGGTGACATCAAGTTGTGGAGAGTGTCGCAGTATCTAACTGCCTGAGAGTAGATTAAGTTCCATCCTTGGAACGTGGTACACATCGAGGAAAATGAGATTCCTCCCAGCAAACTGAATTTGAATGTTGCCTTTGCCGACAACAGTGTACTCTTCCCCTCCACCAAAAATAAATGAATCAGAATAAGGCTGGTAGTCAGTGAACTAGTCTTTATGGTGGGTGAAATGACGAGAGGCACTTGAATCTATGTACCAGGCAGACAATTTGACATGATTTGCTGGTCTTTTAGCCATGGTGTAAAAGGCCGTTTCTGTCTGCTCAGTGTGCTTTGCGCTGTTTGCTTTGGGCTGCTGACCAGATTGCTTAGAGTGGGCAGCTAATCGCTTCCAACATTCAACCTTCATGTGACCATACTTGTGGCAGTAGTGGCATTGAATGTTCTTTTTCTTGGAGCCTTTTGATGCTGGAGCAGAGGGCCTCTGCTGAAAAGACTGTTGAGAATACTGCTGAGAATGAGACTTGGCCTTATCCTTCTTAAATGTTTTAGCAGCAAAGGCTTGCTTGGTGGAGGTGGAGCTAGAACTGCTGAACTGTTGTTTCCACCGATCTTGCTGAAGCAGAAGTGCAAAGATCAGTGAACTTCAGATCAACACCAGTAGAAGTGATGTTGAGAGTCGATAAAATGCTCGTAGGACTTGGGTAAACTTTTGAGGGTTATTACCACAATGTCCTCTTCCTCCATCTTGTGTCCAATGGAAAGCAACTGATCACAAATTTCCTAAATCCGATTCAAGTGGTCCTGGAGCGATTTCCGCTCATTGATAGTAGAAAAAAAGTGTTCTTGAGAAAGAAGGCTCTGCTTTTATTTGAAGTCTCATGTAGGGTTTTGAGATGCTCCATATTTCGGCAGTTGTTTTGTCGGATGGAATCTGAGGGAGCTAATCATCAGCCGCTGATAATTTAAGAAACATTATGGTCTCCCGATTCTGCAGGTCATAAGTAACCTGATTAGGACCAACTGTAGTTGGATGCTTTGTAGTACCTAGAACCACCTGATCGCTGCCTTGATATTCGAAGATGGTTAGCATCCGCTGCTTCCGCGTGTTATAATTCTGACCATTGAACTTCTGATTTCTCTCGAGCAGTAGATTGGTGAGTGATGCCATGACACAAATTTCAATTAAAAATGTGAAGAACTGAGAGGGCACGTACTTCGAGGCAAAATGTCAAAAGACAGAAAAAATGAAAAAAACTTCCTTTGCTCTGATACCATATTGTGGTAAAAATCTTGATGTTATTAACAAGGATTGAAAGATCCATATATGCTAATGAATAGACGATGTTTCCTTAGGAAATGATCGCAAAGAATAGAAACATTCTATTCTAACTACAAAAGGCTAAATATTAGAAAGATTCTAATATTTACAATATATTTACAACAGATTATAGATAACCATTAATAGAATATAAATATTAATTTAATAAAATCATATACGCCATAGGGAGTAAACATTTTGGTGTTGTTGCCAACAGGTGGGATGGTAGAATAATGGGCCACACGTTTCACCAACAAGTGCTGGTAAATGGTAGTGACGAGGAAGACAATAAGGAAGAAACTTAGGAGGATTAACTGACAGAAGACTTGCTGCACACATGGGAAGTCTCGGTTGACCAATACGTGCAGAGAGAAGCTCAGGAGAGAGCGGTCCTTGAATGCATGGTACAGGATGAACTCACGGTGTGGTCAACTGTGTACAACCTAGTTGGAAGTATTCTTATATTGTTGGTCCGTACATGAGCAGTGGGAGGAAAAACAAAGGGAACATCATCGACAACAGGTATTGCAATGGTATGAGGAGTGGAAGCAGAGGGAGGAGGAAGAGCGTGACACAAACAAACACCATACCTTTGGCAAATCCACCAATTAATGCCCCTTTTGCCAAACAAAGATAGAAGTAGATGCACTAGGAGAGAGAAAGAGGAACAAAGAGAAGGAGAAGCATCTGTGAGATCTCTCTATATCAAAGAGCAGAGTGAGAGGCAACGACGATTGTAGAGAATTGTTGAGGAATCTCAAAGCCCACCACAAAGCAAAAGTCAGAGTGTCAGCTGAAGCCAGAGTAGAGAGGCGGAGGCTCATGAGTAGAGAAGGCAAAACACAACGTGCTAGGCAAGAGTGGGAAGAGATTGCCAGAAACCTACCACTCTCCAACGAGGTAGAAGAGGATCTTGTTGACCAAGCAAGCAATTCGTCTGTACACGCAACAATGGACAAGGAGAGCTTAGAGTCTAAGTCCATCCCGAGTGAATTGTCAGTGTGCACTACACGAGACAAAGAGATTGAAGAAAGAAACCTCGAGAGGGAGGTAGAAGAATTATTTGAGATCACCCTATTGGGAATTGGGAATTTAGCCATATTAGAGGAACCCAGAATAGGGGGAAGAACCAAAAAACTCTGGGGAGAAGGAAGTTTCATACTAGAACTCCGCAAGAACTGATGCAATCTTCTAAGGGTTATGCAAAGAATTTTCATATCACAATGAACACCATCCTAATGAACAATGCACATTTAATGAAAGAAGTTAAACATCCATAAAAAGGGGGGCTTAGGCTAACTTTGCACATAATCTTACAATCATCAAACTACCAAATGTATGAGCTAGGGAAGTACATCAAACACCATTACATTTCTCCATTGAAATCAAAGGACTTTATCTAACAAATCTACTCTAAGTGAGGGAACATTGAAACTATGCAAGCACCAAAATACATCAAGTAATCACCATGAAACAAACAATGAAAACTTTATTATCTTGGTAGCTCTTAGCAACAATCTCAAAATTCACTCCTTTACAAATAAGAAGTGAGCCCTTTAGATAGGTCTCAGATTACAATGGGTGGCGAAGATTGAAACAAAATAAATGACCGAGATTTTTCCACCTCAGCCTTGATTAGGGTTAGGAAAAGAATCTACAATTAATGAGTGGGTGCACATGTATCAATAAAAATACACATGTCCAGCAAGGTGGGGTAATAAGTGCCCATTATGTAAGTCTACTAAGCAAGAGGGGTGAAATTAATACCCACTATGCATTAAATGTCGTCTTCCTTGATTATATTATTCTTGATTCCCTTCCTTAAATGCAGTGAATTTTGATTGGGAGACCTTTGATTAGCTAGTGGAGATGACTGGGCATCACATTAGGATGTTGGGTGCCATGTAGGCGCAAGTCTTTTCTAGCTGCATCATTTTGCAACCCAGATCCAACTTTGATTACTTCTTTTGAAATTATCTCCCTTTGATCATTTCCTTCTTTCCATGTATCTGCTTGGGAATTCATCTTCTTGAGATAGATTCGACCTTCTGACTTTTTATCTTGGGTTTCAAGAGGAAATTCAATATGTACTTGAACTTTGATCTTTAAAATCATGAACCTTGATTGCTTCGAACTGGATCACTTGAAAAATGGTACTGGAATTCTGGGACATGAATGTCTTCTTTGAACATTTGAGACTGGAATTCTTCCTCCTTAGCCATTTTCTTTGGCCACATGGGATTTATGCCTATGGACGCATAAGGGACCTGATGCAAAATTTTGTACTGTGAGCACAATTCCAAGCTATCCTTGGATTGGTGCTCATGGGCGCTTCTGAGGCTGAGTAGTGGATTTTCACTCTGAGTGGAATTCCTTGGCTCTAGTGGATTTGGGCTCTTGGGTGCATTTTAGCCCAAGTGAAGGATTTCATGTGTTGGGCGCTAATTCTTGAGTGTGGAGGATTTCTTCCTTTGGGCACAAATCGGTGCCCATCGTGGATATTATTAGGATGTTTGAGAGTGGTTTTAGATCTCCAGGAGTTATAATGGAGATTCTAGATTATAGAAGATCCTAAAAATTTACAGACTTAGCCAAATTTTATTAATCAACACGCTTCCATCAGTGTTTATTTCCACAACATTTGTTTTAAAGATTTCTAATAAATTTGATATTGGAACAACGATTTTCCAAGAATTTTCACATCTTTCCCTAGATTAGAATTAGGAATCTTCACAACTTTCCATGCCTTTTCAATGCTTTTTCCACCTTTTGATGCTTCAGATTGATTCAATTTTGTTGATTCTTTTGGAGATGGATGACTTTCTGATTGTCATGTTGGATTTGGAATTGGATGCCTTTTCCAATTTTTCCTCTTTTAGGTGCTTTTTAGTGCTTTTATACTTTTCCTCACGATTTGCCTTTTTAGGAGATGCTTTTCGGGTGCCCCTTTTCAGAAGATGCTTTTTTGGACTTGGTAAATTTTCGACCAATTGCGAGACTTGTTCAACTTTCCGGATATATAGAACTTGATACCATTTTTCCTCATCCTCAACCAGTCATCATTTGACCTGCCAAAAATAGGCTTACTATAAACAATAAGTTTGTTTAAATTCAAAATTATGGCAAATCAAAACACAGTGAAACTTACAAAAATTAGTCTTACTAAAAATAAACATTGCTAAAAATAGTAAGTACTTTTGAACTCAGAATAAGGCCATTCTAGGACGTAGTGAAACATACTAAAAATAGAAATTTCCAAAAATAGGAGGTATGGCAAAACGTTCAAAATTTTATAGGCATTCTTTCTGCAAGATCAATTCTCATTCACACTTGACCTAATTCACTGACAAACACAACTTCCATGCTAGGAGCCAGAGGTGGACTCCACTTTTCTTCTAGACTTAGCCAATTTCACCAATTCTCATTTGAAACATGGGGAACCTTACGGATTGAGCCAAAAACTACCAAAAACAAAAGCCAAAAAGACAAGGCCTACAACCAAAAGGGGGGCCCCCATTTGCAATGGGGCAATGTGTCAAAATGTCACAACAGAGCCCTTGGAAAGAATTTCGAGAGGCGGTCGGCTTCGAAACACCTCTCGAAACTCTAGTTCCGACTGACCCCAAAAGTTTGCCCTCCTTACCATGAAAAATTCCGACAACCATCAGATATCTGCCCTGGATAAATTGCAATTCAAGCAAGTTTAGAATGAAATTCCACTTCAAATGGATGAAAATGATAGGAATCGAGGTACATGGATAAAGATCAACCAAAGTTTTGAGGTAAATGATAAGATTTTTGAGCTATGAAATGGATGAAAATTAATCTTGAGTAGAATTCAATCAACAAATGATGATGATCAGATTGAAAACTTGGATTGGATCCCAAGAAACTAACTTGAAAACATGAAATCGAAGTGAAAAGACATGATTGTGCAAATTGAAACCAACCGTGGAATTGGGAAAATTCCGATGCTAGGTCAGAATCAGACCATGTGTTGGAACTCTAGTTTTGACACTAGGTCAGAATCCGACCTTGTGTTGAAACTCCAATTCCAACACCACCCAAATCTCCGCCCAGCCATGGAGGTCAGAAAATTCAATTTTAGGGGAAGAATTGATCATCCCAAGTCAATGAAATCACTTGCACAAGTCAGCCTGATTGGGAAAAGTGGATTTAAATCAAACTGAATACAAAAATCGGATTGGAAAGGCTAGATCGGCTGGTCTTTGGAGAGAGATAATTTACATTTGAAATTAAATTTTCACCTCCAAGGAGGTCGACCCAATTGAAGAGGCATGCCTCTCGGGTTGGATTGCCTATACAAGGGCTAGACTTCATTCCAAACCACAAAAGAAATCAATTATAAGCAGATTGACCTATAGGCAGAGCAGACTTCTTACATGAACAAGTATATTTCACCTGTAGAAAGCAACTTGGAGAAGGATAATCAGAAATTGGTGAAAACAAATTTGGAGAAAACATTCAATGCCATTTGAAATCCGGCCTCAAGCACCATCAAGATCAATTAAACTAAGGGTGTCAAGCTCAAATTTTTTGAAGAAAATCAAAGCCAATAAGGTGCGAATCGAAGATCTAGGCATAGAGATCAGTATTAGAGACAATTTGGCATAAGACTTAGACCTTAAATGTTCAGATTTTGATATCAGCTGGTGAGGTAAATGGTTTAGAATTTATAAAAAATGTCATTTCTTGAGAAATCCAAACATGATCAGCTGATAATTGAATTAGATGAATCCATGTTCATGCATTGCTATTAGATCTTGGACTTGCATTTAGGTGCTAAAAGGTTGAAATCTAATTTTAGAAAGTGAAATAATAAAATTCATTCTGTCCTAGCCAATATTAGGAAGTTGGTCATAAAGAGAATACAATTGTCATATTTTGAATTCCATCTCTTGGCACTTAATTTTCAATCTAGAAGAAGAAACTTTTGAAATTCAATCCCTAATGGATGGTGTTGCATGCAGAACCAAAATGTCGGAGTAAAAAATTGGAAACTTGAGGAAGGATAGGAAAATTCGCATGAAGAAGGATACAAAGGAGATGACACCCGAGACTAGCTTCACTTCAAAATGCAAGAAGATTGGCGGCACTAAACTTGGATTGGTCAACATGATACAAGTTAGAGATTGAATGTTCAGAGGCAACCCTTCAAACTTGGCAAGGCCAATGTTGAAGAATGGAATAGTTCAAGCAGCAGCCTTCCCTCCAACAATGCAATGCACGGAGTTGATGATCGAGTCACAAAGTTTATGGTTTGCAAACAATAGAAATCTGTTATGGTCCACAAAAGAAGCTAGTGGTATCTCTCAATGAACAAGCAATTATAGGGACATTCAATATTCCATTCCACAAGATGGGTGCTTACATGACAAAGGAGAAAGCTTTAAAGTTCTACAATGACAAACCTGATGCTTGTGCTGCGAAGATCAATGATGAATGGCTAATTGAACCTAGAACCAGTACTCCAAACTACCAAAGCTATCCAAGTTAGATTTTTCAGGAAGACTATGGTGATCTCATCATAATGTTGAGTAGAGTAATTGGAAACCCTCAAGGTGCAATCTTTGAACCTTGGATGTTCTTCATGGATAAGATATCTAGTGGAGAGATGATGTTTGAGTGGGCCAAGATCATCAGTGACAACCTTGATCTTCAATTGAGGGTGTTAGAGAAGACAAAGTCATTCTTCCACATGACTTCATATACAGTATACATGCTAGCAATGATGTACAAGTATCACAGATTGAGATGCTTAGGCCAAGTTGGAACAAGCATTTCAAGATATTCAATGATGCATTTGCTATGCATATTGTAGGAACACTACAAGAAGCCACTCACATGAGGTTATCCAATGAAGCTGAGAAGTTGATCAAGAAACATGGTGGCCAAAGAGACTTCCATGATATCTTCTGAACAAGTAGGTGATAATGGAGTTGGCAAGACAGTTGGCTACCTATGATAAGATTCTGAAACATAAGCACAAACAAGGGGTTACATTTCCATTTAGCCGTTGGAGTGAAACTTGTCCATCTCTTCAAGTAGCTGAGGCAGTGGAGAAAGAATTGAGAAATGTTGCATCACGGTGAGACTTCGTCAACGATGGTGTTTGTCAATTTCCATCCCATTATTTTCGTCTCGACGATAGTTGGCTTCCTTCCAATGTCCACCATTAGCAACATCGGATTAGTGGCCAGGCTATCTGTTGACTTATTTGTTGGCTTGCCATGCTTCTGGTCAACTGCATCATCATTGACTACATTCCTAATAGCCATCTTCAGTTGTGGCTTGGTTTGTAGAAGGTTGAATACTCGTACAGGTGCGGTTGCTTGCAACATTTGTCTCATGATAGGTTTCTCCAACTTTGACCACAATTGAGTATTGGTGGCATCATTTGAGGCCCTTCTCTCCTCTACCATCACGTGTTCAATATCAGCCTTCACTTCCTGAAGTCTTTCCTGCTTCGTAAGGGCTTCACGATATATTGCCTTCTTAGTTTGGAGTCTGGTGATCACCAATACTTCCTCGTCTGGCTCCTTTACATCCAACATGTTCACTCATTTCTGTTTTGGGAAGTTGATGTCGTAATGGTTCCCAGGACCACACTACTTGCACAACAAACTCCCATTGTTCTGCCCACTCTAACAATCTCGCAGGAAGTGACCCCACTTGTTACATCTTCGGCATTGAATCATGGGTCTACCCTTTATGTTATATTGGATCCTACTTTTGGGTGTATTGTTGTTACTGCTATTGCTATTGCGGTTTTTCCTTTGCCAATTGTTACAGTAACGACTTGGTGAGGTGTTGGATTTGGGAGCTGGTCTTGGCGAGATAGCCTATTCCCCCTTATTGAAGAGCACTTGTGTGCTCCTTGTCTTCAAGTTGTATGATCATTCCTTAATGGAATGTCACAGTTCCTGATAGATGTTGCAGAATGATTTTTTTGGACAAGTGGCCTTCATGTGGTCTTCCACTTTGCAGTTGGCTCCTTGGCATTTTCCTTTTGCACTTCAGCTCCATCATTCACAACATGTCCTTCCATAGGGCTTGCACAGTCTTGGATTCTCCGTCATTGCTATCATTTGTACTATTGTCATGCTGTCCTTTCTCCTTGATGCCTTACTCTCGCTTTCAATGTCCATCTCCTGAGGAAGGGGCACCACTTTCATCTTTCTGTACAACGTGGGAATCAACCCCTTAATGAATCACCTCATTTTCAACCCATTGGCTGGCTAATTCTCAACTTGTCGAGCAATTCCTTGAGCCTACTATTGTAAGCTCGTATGTTCTCACTCTTCCCTTGCTTCATGTTATAAATTTATGTGACAATTTATTGTCGTCTCTCAGCAATTTTAACTCCTTCTGAAATGCCTTTTTGAGGTCGGCGCACGTCAACTTGCTTCTGTTTGGTAGGTCTATATACCAGTCGATGGCATTTACCCATAGTGTGGCGGGAAATGCCTTCAACCAGTACTCCTCGTCATCTTTTCCACTCGCCTGCCATATGGTTACACAGGTTTTACAATGCCGCACATGATTGTCTGATCCGTCCCTTGTGAATTTGGGGAGTTTTTGCCTCTCTAGGGTGTTCACCATCATTCTTGCAAGGTACATACCGTTTGTATATGACTAGATTGGAGTGTCTCTCTTTCATTCTTGTTTCAATGCCTTTGTTGCACTCTCGGCCACACGTGAGCCCTCTACCTGTGTCTTCTACACGTTGGTTTCCTTCCTCAGTTCTCTACTCTCTCATCCTTGGAGTCTTCGGCTTTGGCCCCCCTATTCTCGGTTCTTCTGTGAGGGGTTGTCATGTCCCCATTCTGGCTGACATTGTTTGGCGTGCCGGATCAGTCTATCACGGGCTCTCGTAGACTGGTGGCGATGTGAAGAGAGTCATCTTGTTGATCATTTGGAGATCAGTTGGTTGTATATTGCTCTT
>MU223264.1:1815726-1839503 GCA_018584345.1 Thuja plicata
AAACAATATACACATTGAAACACATCATTACAAGCAGAACATTTCAGTGCATGCCAACTGTTTGACGAATTGCCACAGTTCAGATTTGGGGTGTTTTAGTGATCCTACTAGTGAGGGTCATTACAGGGGTTCATTCTCGATAGGGTGTAAATTAATTTTTTTGCAACCTCAGTCTAGTGGTTCCGTAATTCCCTGTTGTTAGATTGTATGGACAAGTTGGTGGTACTAGTACCATTTGTAGATTCAGAGTGGTAGGTTTTAGGCAACCTCTTCCAACTCACTCCACGGACGCAGTCTTGCCTTCTCTCAACTACGACTTTGGCTCACACTACGACTTTTACTTCTCGCTGGACTCTCCTTTACTCACACTTTGGCTAACACTTTTGATGATTTCTAGTAATCACCATCTCCTCTCACTCTACTCTCTCAAACAGAGAAATCTCCTTTACTCTCCTTCCTACTCTTAAGTATATTTGGTACATCAGTCCTTATTTGTTTTAAGGGGCAACGTCAACCAATATCCCGCTCTTCTTCCTCCCTATGGGTCCTTTCTTCGTATTGTTGCAATATTTATTGCCGACGTTGCTCTCGATGCCTTTCCTCATGTTGGTCTTGCGATTCAATTAGATTTCGCGCCAACAACCTTGGAATTGTCCTGAGAAGATCAAAGACCCTAGGGTTCACTATGAGTTCGTCATGTATCAACCACTCACTCTCGAGCTTCTCTCTACATGTAGTGATTGACCAAAACTTCCCACACATGTAACAAGTCCTCCATCAATCGATTCTCCGGTATTTCTTCCTCATCACTTTCTGTTACTAGCACTTGTTCAAATGATTGGCATTACTTCGCCATCTTCTTGTTATTGGATAAGATCTCTAGGTTCGAATAGGCAACGACGTCAAAATGTTGACTCCCTACGATGAATGCTTTAACTTACAGAGTTAACAAGAATATAACAATGAATATAATATAGTAATTCAGAAATAGCATCAATATGGAAGGAAGATATAGCTTTATTATCAACATGTAATGTGTACCACAATAATGTTCCGGTTAGTTGGTTAAGAGTGCCAACTGCGGGCAACTAACAACTACTCGAGAACTATAGCCCATTACATTGCCATTTATTAAATTAAACATTATTTATTCTTATTGGCAAAACTACTGCCAACAATCAAGATGTTTTTTTTTTCATTTATAAGGTGGAGGTTGTTTTAGTTTGGCATGGGGGGATGCAATTAATATTGTAGATTTATGTGTTAGTAGAGGGCGGGACTAATAGTAGATTGGAATAGTTTTGTATTATAGGATGAGGGAAGTTGAAAGATTTAAACTTTTTTTTAATCGGTTATAAATATTATATGCCACTTAGCTTGTACCTAAACTATTTTGATCTCTTCTTAGGACCAAAGTTCCAATTATACATTATGTATCGAATCAGCTATATTTTGACCTCTTTAGTTGATACTAAATAATGCAATTTTTGCTTGCACCTCAATCTCTTATAAATAATAAATATAACAAAATTGAAGCTTTTGAATTTTAAATATATACTCTAAGGTCCAGTCAAATTATTCCTAGTCGTTTTCATCTATAGGTATCTGCACCCATACTCAAACGTGTTTCTGCAATAACATGCATACATACTCTGTCCCCACATGTATGGATATATACATCCACGCTGAAACATGTATACATTGATTGCACATTACACATGGACACAATTATTACATGCGTATATGCTTACCGGAGATGAATTTACATGGGTATGTGTATTTCTAATGTGGTTTTATGTCAATTTGCAAAAAATATTTTTCATTTTTCTGAAGACACTTAAATTGGAGGTTTCTTATGTTCATAAGCTAATTTTTCAATTAATGGAAATTTCTTACATGCAGGCTAGTTTCAGTTTCTTATTTTGCTTGCTCTTGTGTTATTTTGTTCTTGTTAAGATAATTTCGTTTGTACTTATGAGAGGTTAAAATCTCGTGGCCTCAAGCAAAGTTTTCTATAAATTTTTTTTTTTTTTTTGGTGTTGCTAGTTTTAGTTAGTTCCTTATTTTTGCATACTTTTGAGCTATATAGAATTAGCTAACATTGTCTAAATCTTCTTCCTTTCTATAGTGGTTGCCCATGTTGAAGCAAGCAAAAAATGTAAAGAGAGGATTGCAACAGCATATGCAAAAAGTAAAAACATTGATGGGAAGTTAAATCATGTTGAATTACAGTATAGGAAAGAAGGTTTAGTTGGGGAAAATGATGACGCAAAGAAAAGGTCTTCAAAGAAGCAGAGACAAAAGAAGTTGACAGATTATTGATGATTGTATAAAACATGTGCATGATTTAGCATATTGTAATGCTTAGCATGCCTTGTATTGGACATTACTAGGAAGGTTGCTTGTTTTCCAATTGTTTATGATTACCTTAAGTACACATTGTCATTATGTATAATTTATAGTTTTATTTAAGCCTTGTTCTTGAATTCTAATTTGTTCACATCCAAAATTTGATTTAAAAAGAAAAAAATTATATACATAGGGACGAGTAAGGCTTTCCGGCATCAGTTAGTAATTCTGATGATGGTGGGGTATGCATGTAATCAAATACGAAAAAAATGTGATTATTAGTTTCACTACTCTCTGCAAATTTGTTAGTCTAAAATTGGTTCCCATTTTTAAAATTTGTAGTCTTAATTTGACGTTTCTTAAACATGTTTTCCCTCTTTACTTTGTTCACCTTGGGAGTAACAATATATTTGATTTATAATTTGAATGGTTTTATAGTGGGACTGTTGGCTGTTTATAATACAATGTAATATTATTTGTCTCTGACTATAGCTTTCTTGTATTGAGAACTGTGCAAATAAAAATAATTAAATTACTGATTTTTTTTAAGGAATTATGTCTAGCTTTTATTATTAGCTGAGTAATTTGAATTTCCTGGGTCTGGCTGAAGAACGAATTCAAAAATTAAAATATAGATGTCTGCCTTCAATCTTTGTAATTGGTGGGAAAAATAAAATGCCACTTGACTATTACAGGTGTCAATGGCCTATACAGGTGTATTGCAAGGGATTTGCACTTCAAATACAAAAAAATATTTGTATTTAAATAGGCTGCTACGAGTATGAAATGCTGGGTAAGTTGTAGAATAAGACGGTATTTGTCGCTCTGGTTGAGCATGTCATCAGATCCAGAAATCTGTTGCTCGTGTTAATATTAGCAGTTGAAGTTCAATTACGTTTTGCTCTTGCTACTCAAAGGGAAATGGGTTTAAATTTGAGTAAGCTAAAATCCAAGCGGGTTTACTTTTTCTAGTTAAAATGCATGAGTTTTAAATCTTGCAGTAGTAATCTGAAGGGTATAATTTTAGCAGTCAAAATCCATATTTTCTAGTTAAAATGCATGAGTTTTAAATCTTGCAGTAGTAATCTGAAGGGTATAATTTTAGCAGTCAAAATCCATATGGCTTTCGATAGTGTTTTGTAAAAATTAAAATAACTGTTATTTTTAATTGTTGAAATCCAAATGGTTGTTAACTATAGTGAGCAAGATTCAAATGGTGATATTGCTATTAGGATTCAACTATGTAGTTTTTTGTGTCAAACTCATTGACCCATGTTCATGAGTAGTGGTTCACAACTTCACACAAACCCATCTCTCATGAGAATGAATAGAACACTTAGCATTCATTGCATCTAGGTCATGCTCATAGAGGTGAAGCACCGGGAGGTCACCCATCTCAGTACTACTCCAATTTGAGTGCGCTTAACTACGGAGTTTTCTCCATTGTTAAACCCACTCTGCTTGCAACCCCATTTGCAAAATCTTCAGCAAGTCTTGTGCTTAAGGGGTTTTCTAATGAATGGTTCATAAGGCACAACACTTGCTGAAGGTTTTGCAAATGGGGTTGCAAGCAGAGTAGGTTTAACCATGGAGAAAACTCTGTAGTTAAGCGCGCTTGAGCTGGAGTAGTACTAGGATGGGTGACCTCCGGGGAAGTCCTAGTGCTTCACCTTTGTGAGCATCACCTAGATGCAATGAGTGCTAAGTGTTCTATTCATTCTCATGAGAGATGGGTTCGTGTGAACTACTCATAAAAACTCACAGTTGAATCTTCATAGCAATATCACAATTTAACTTGTAGAAAATATCTCCTACTTATCAAAAGATCCTACTATTCAAAAGATTCTAATGATTATTAATTTTACCATAGAAAATTTAAATGGGTTGTGCTGGATCCCATCACTATTTAATAACATGGTATAGAGCTTGTCGATAGGGTTATTTAAGCTTTAGCAAATTTTCGTGGATTTCGCTAAAATATTTTAAAAAGATTTTTATTCTTTTAACTGTTTTTTTTAATCGTTGTTTTTTCAAAAGTTCTTTCATCTGGTCGCATGTGGGTTCTGGTTGCAGAATCGCAGGTTTTCAACCTGCATTTTTTCATGGACATTCTTGAAGGTTTTTTTTTGCGTGTTTGCCTAACTGTTTCTCATTTTTTCTTCTGTCACTTTTGCCTGCAACCCGAACGTATTTTTGTGGAAGGTCGAATGGTTTTTAACTGGGCGACTCTCTTTGCCCAACTTCACTGCGTTGTGTAATATCTAGTAGTCTTCTTCGATAAGGGCTACGTCGATGTGATGCACTGACAGTTTTGGTGGTGTGATCGGTTATCGACATAACTTCGGTGTCGTGAAGTGTCTTAAGAGTTTCATCAAAGGCCTCGTCGATAAAGATGATGTCGATGAGACGGTTCTGTCTTGGCGAAATCCGACTTTTGTATCGATGGAATCGTCGATGAGACTCAGAATGTCTTTTGCCCATATGATTTGGTTTCGATGGAGCTTTGATGTTCGGTGTGACATCTGAAGGTCATTTCGACTTTGTGCCTTTCTCCGATGAGTCATAAGACGAACAGGTGAAGACTGATTGAACTCATGCTGACCAAGCTGAGGTGCGCATTGGTGATTGATCCAAGCTGGAGCCTTGGGACTTCGTTGTGAGTTCTTCATGCCTCTTCGATGCCTGGTAAGATGGACAGTTGAACAGTTGCTCAATCGGAACTGTAACCGAACCGTCTAGACAGAGGAATAAATGTCTAAGGAGACGGTTGCAGAAAAGCGGATTCGGAGAACTGATTGTCTGATGATCGGTTGAATCAGTTGCAGGACTTGGTGAAGTTACAGAGAGTCTAAAGAGACAGTTCTTTGTGGAAGACTTGTTAACCAAGTATTTTGTATTTTGTTAAGAAGAAAAATTGAGGATGTACACCTGAGAAAGCATTGGTCTGGACTTGTATGTAAACTCGATTGACTGTAATATAAGAGACTTGGCTCTGGTGTGTGGGTTTTTTTACTTGTGAGTGTTTTCCCACGTAAATTTTGGTGTCCTGTTCGTCTGTGTTGAATTTTCTGTTTACTCGTTTTCCATGGTGCATCTTAATGACTACTTAAAAATATAGATACCCTCCCCTGCTTCTCTCCCCTAAGAATTTGACATTTAAGAAGGCATTTCCACACCTTGCTTTCTTAACATTTTCATGATCATTGATTTTTTTTCATGGGTTTTGTGCTTTTTTTCTTAAGTAATTTTGTTTCTATAAGGGTTTTGGTCATTTTTTCCCAAAAAAATCAAGGTTATGGGTTTTTGAATTTTTTTCCAGAAAAATATATTATTTGGTTTTATGATTTAAAAAATAATAATTTATTATTAGAGTTTGATCAATTTTTTCTTCAAATGTTGTGTTTGATTTTTTCAATATTCTTCTTTAAAATCGCGTTTGGATATAATGATTTTCTCGTTAAAATTATGGTTTTAGTTTTTGAAGCTAAACTCAGTGTCTCTAGTTATAGAGGGATAATTTTTGTTTACCCAACATTAGATTGGAAGGATTTTGGTTATCTTGGTCATTTCTAAAAGGTTTGTAGAATCGGGGAGGGTCTCAAGAGAAGAGTCATTTTGTCATTGCAGTTGTGATCAGAAAGGGGCAACCTTCTATGCATGTGTCCCCCCAAGTTGTTATGTAGATTTGACATTATTTTTGTACAAATATATAATGTCAATTTTATAGACCTGATTAGTGTTTGGTAGCTTTGAGACATCTTATTGCATCCATATTATCACCTATTTTAGTGGCTCTACTTTGGTAACAACATTTTATCACCTTATTGGGATTTCATCTTTTTTATCCACCTGCACTAATCCTTTCTTTGATGTGCCTTGTTAGACAACACCATCTTCTCCCATTTGAGACTTAATATTAAGCTACTAACATCTTATTTGTAACAATTAGAGATATTTTTTTGATCACATTTAGTCACGCTTCAATTTCTCAAGGGGAATTAGCCTTGTATGTTGTGCTTGGGAGTTGCTCTTTCTTTACGCCTTTGAGCGATCTTGGAGATCAAAAGCTTAAAGTTTGTTTTTCTTTTAGTGATTTTATTTCAAGGAAACTAATTGGGTGTGTGTGTGTGTGTGTGTGTTTTATCTCAAGAAACCTAATTGTCTACGCTTTTCCCCTGCCTTTGGTGTGATCTTGGATGACCAAAAATGATTAGATCATCCTCGTAGGGGTTTTGCTTGTCTAGGTATTTGATCACTTTAGCATTCTAATGAAGTATTAAAAGTGGCGGTGAATCAAAAGAGATGCCTTCTCAAACAAAAATCTTGGCATTCATGTTAAGCCTTCGAGAACTTTATATTATGAGGAAGTGAAAAATGACAAGGTACAAGATTATTTGTGGGTTGTTTGACATTTTCTAATTCCATCTATAAATTTTGGCCACATACTCTTGTAGTACATCAGTGATGCGCCTAACAATCATCATTTGATCTAAATCTAAGACTAATTAGTATGTTGTAATGGTAGTAGATCAAGGATAGGCATTTGTAAGTCCTTTATTGGCTATGTTATGGGTGGGATTGTTGTCCCTACAAGTTGATGTCCTCTCAAAGGCGTTGAGGCTAACCACTCCTCAACGGTGATATATTAATTGGCCTATGGGTTATAATACACTCCTATATAATGATAGGTTGTTATCATGCTTGTCATGTCTTTATTATTGAGAATGATGCATTGTCCCCTAATTCAAAGTACTTAAAACTCAAAACCAATGCTTATTGAAACTAATTTTTTCAAATGTTGCCAAAGCTTAAGTTTTCTAATCCAATCCTATCTACCAAATCCACCTAATCATCCACCTTAATCAACCCATTCAAATGATTACATCCAATTGAGGCCTTTGGCCCCTTCTATCTATCTAGTCCTTTAATCAACCTAATCAATTCTCCAATCCATCCTACTTATCTTTCTTATCATTCTAGTCCTAGTTAATCCCAATAATTGAGCTTTCTAATTACATTAATCCAAATGTAAATCTGACTAATCTGATTCTCTCATCTAATCTTATATTCTCTCTTCTAATCTTATCACCCATCAAAACAAATCCAGCCAAAAAATAAATAATTTAATCTATAATCCTACCCAACCATCTTATCTCTTCCATCTACTCATCTATCTCCATGTTGCCAATCAACTCCTATCTTTTATCATGCTCAAATTCAAATCATTAATCAATGCTTACTTGATAACTTAGCAAAGCTCAATTAGGTAGTTAAATGATCCTCGTTGAGAATCTTAAACTATCCTAAGTAGATAATTAACTAGAGAATTGATTCCAACTCTTCACCCTTCTTCCATAATCAAAACCATCAAATTACTTAATCAATCCATTTTAAATTCATCATCAAATTGATTCAATTTCATCATTGAAATTATCATCTAAGGTTGTAAGTTACAACCTTGAAAGTTCAAGCTGAATTTCATCCAAGCCATTAGTTGTTTTCTAAGTCTCTAGATAGGTGCATTTGCTACCCATTTCACCATTTTTGCACGATATCATTATTTTGCAAATAAGCCAATTCACCCTTTAGTGCATTTGCATCATCTAGAGGTATATCCACTTTAAAGATCTATTAGTTCCATCCAAACCAACTTAAAACAAAGATTTTTATTGGCAAGGAATGTTCAAATGAATTATAGCCCCTCTATTGAAATTAAAAGGAAATTTGCATTTTGACTGATAGGTCCAATGATAAATGGCCCCCACTATTGAAATGACTCTTCAATTACCACAAGTCTTAATGAAAAAGCTACTAGTTGAGGCTTACGAGCAACTATCCTTCATTTCTCACTTTCATCTACACAATGATATGCAACTTTGAACATTCCTAGTTAATAAAAATATTGTCACCAATAACAAGTTAAAACCAAGATTATTATTGGTAGGGAATCTTCAAATTAAATTTAGCCCCAACTATCAAAATCAAAAGAACATTAATATTTGGATTGATAGGTCCAATGAAATCTAATAATAGTATGAATGTGGATTGATAGGTCCTATGAAATCTAGCCCCAATATTGAAGTGACTCTTCAAGTACCACAAGTCTTAATAGACAAGCTACTAGTAAACTGCTTGCATTTCTCACTTCAAGTTTTAGGATTTGGATTGATAGGTGCAATGAAATATAGCCTACATTATTGAAATGACTCTTCAATTACCACACATTTTAAGATTTGGATTGATAGGTCTAATGAAATCCAACCCTTAATTTTGAAATGCATCTTCAATTACCACAAGTCTTAATAAAAGAGCTACTATCTGTGGTCTACCAAAAAACTAGCTACATTCCTCATATTTGGTTACCCAATGATATGCATCAAAATTTTAAGATTTGAAAATAGGTATATCATCTTCAATTTAGTCAAATTTTCATGCTTTCACACAACTTGCAATTTTAGATAATTTTTTTCATTAGGATAATCTTGAGAAAAGGGGGTTGATGGTTTGTACCGATGTATTCTTGTCTTCAAGATGAAGAGTTTAGTAGACATATCATTTTCTAAAATTTAGTTATTTTATATGGCGTGATTTGTTGAAATTTTCATAAAATAGTTAAGTGTACTCATGATTCTTTTGTGAATCAACTACAATCTTCTTTCAAGATAAAATTCCTTTAGAGCTATTATATTTCCACAATCCATAAGAATTTTGTTGTAGTTTATGGATTCAATTGTGTGAGAATTTTTAACATCAATAAAATTCTCACACAATAAAATTTCTTTATTTTTTACATGAAATTTCTCGCAGCTTGATATAATGTAATCTATAGGGGGAGAAAAATTAAAGGTTTTTTAATAGTATAATAGGTTGTATAGTCAAGTTTGGGGTAGAATATTGGCCAATGTAAAACAAGGCTATCAAGTTTGTGTTCAATATCATCTATTGTGTTCTTGGTGAGAACTCAGAGTTCTATGAAGATTTGGTATCCATGTAGTTCTCTTTATTTTGCCTCTTCCAATAACATTACATAAGATTATTAGATTACTCAATGGTAGTGTCCTCTTCTAGGCTTCCTTAAAAGTTAATATTGATGGTATCTCACTTTAGACAATCTTAATAAGGTTGCAATGCAGGGAAGTTCTTGCAACATGTTGGTTTTTTTCTTAGATTAGCAGGAAAAGGGCTTTGATCACATTACAAAATAGACATAGAACTAAATAGAAACCAAGAAACAATGGCAAAAGGGAGTGAAGGAAAACTTAACATTGTAACTGAATAGACACAAACCTGCTAGAATTGTAAGTCCCACCATCTTTTAAACATATACATCCAACTTGTAGGAATTAAATTTTTTTACCAAACAATCACAGTATCACCACTATAATTAGCCATATTAATCTTATAAGTATTAATAAACTTAACTAAAGCACTATTGTTAAGTCTATAACATAGGAGCCACCAGGGTACACATACCCAAATAAAATACTAAAATCAAAGGAAATCTAGCATTTGTTGTTTGGGACAACAATAAGATCTGAGTTCATCTCCAGTTCCTCCTGTGCCTCTTTCTAGTTGTTTTTATGTTCATTCTACAAAATTAGTCATTTTTCTCCTTTGTAGCCACATTTCCTTCTAAGTTTCTTCTTGATTTGGGATCTCTCGATAGACATTCCCGTCATTCTCCATTTCCATGCAGATTCTTTTTTTCATCTTATTTTTCAACGGGTTCACCTTCTCCTTAAGATCAAGGATAGTATCATTGTTGTTCTCACCTTCATCAACCATTTCGTGGGTCTCCTACATCTCATCCCCCTCCTCCTGGGATATTTCCATATCTTTCTTATAAGAACCCTAATTTCTAGGATTTTTGTCTACATCCTCTAAGCCCATAATACTATTTTGGGAACTGACCTCTTTCTCCTCTTGTTCCTCTTCTTCCTCATAGGATTTTTCTTCATTGTCCTCTTCAACAGTATAATCCTCTTTTTCTTGAGAGGATTTGTTCTCGTCATCTTCCATAGTAATATTTTTTCCTTTAGATTGTGGGGCCAAAGCGACTTTAGCTAGCCTAGCTGACTTGTGCCCCCCTAAACATTACCTCATCAAATCTTTCCCCAAAATCTTATCTTTATCTTGTTTGTTTTCCTTTGTATCTTCAACTATAGTAATTATTACACCTTTTTTATGAAATATATTTATGGGTTTTTTTCCTAGAAGATCTAGGAAGGTCTATAGGATTCTTTCATTTTTAGGATTAACCATATACAATTCTTAACATGGTGGTGACAAGGGAATTTGAGTTTTTTAGAGATTTTGGTAGAGGGTTACCCATTTCCAACCTTCATAGGATAATGTTTATGTTCTATAGGGGAGGGGAGGGTGGATGATTTTGGTGATCGACAGGCAGGGGGTTGTCATGTGGGTCTATTGAAAGGACGTGCTTTTAGAGAGCCATAATCAAAGTGCGGTGAATCATGTGGGGAAGCACCTTTCTCTATGGCTTTTTTGTAGGGAAGGAAACAAGTAAAAAGAAATATTTACCTTCTTCCTATGCCTAACACGATTCAATAGTGGGAAATGATACCCATGAGAATTCATGTATATACCCTCAAGTGTGAAATATCACATAATATATAAATTATCTAGGACATAAGGAGAAGGGAGATTTTACCTTTCATAATCTTTCAAGCTGCTCTCCATCTTTCAAAAAATTGTCGATGAAGCTCTAGTAATTCCTTGAACATTTCTTGACAATCCCTATCCTTTAATTTTCTAGGCCCCTAACATCTACAATCATTTGCAAGGAGACATCAAATTCATGACTTCCCACCTTGATAGTTCCCCTTGCCCAGGAGTTAGTAAATTTAGAAGCGATCGCTTCATTGTAACCCCCACATTACCATAACAAATCAGGCTAGGTCAGTGCACAAACAAGTCCCATAAGTCCTTTCGAAGGGCATCACAATTTATAGGTTTGGATCTCTTTCAAGGGCCCATGTTTCTTCAATGTTTCTCACAAACATAAACCAAAGACTATTTCCTTTTACTTGAAATTCACAACTAGAAAAAATAAATTATAGAAGAGCACTTGAAGTTTTTTAAAGGTAGGTGTCACTTCAACATTAATAATTATGTTTCTTTGGGAAACAAAATCCTCTATAGCAATTAAATCTTTCTTAAAAAACTCTAACTTATATTTTTGAGCTTCTCCCCTTGCTAAATCCACTCTCATATGGGAGACCATCATTCAAACTTGAGTTCAAGTTTTTATGGGAAAAAATCAGAGGCTTTAAAAGTAATCCCTTTAGTGGAAATGATCCTTTAAAAGTAATTCCTTTAGTGTAAACGACTATAGTCTTAGAAACCAAATGTAAAGTACATTGGCTTACCATTTCATGATGTCATCTCAATTTCTTTGTACTCACATGGCTTAAAGAGGGCCACATCATCAATCCCTATCTCAAAATATTCAAGTCATCATCTACACCTCACTTAATTTTATTTGAGATGATATTTTGAATGTTTGTTAGGCATATTTGTGCTATTCCAATGACACCAAGCTTGAATTTGAAGACTATTTGTAATAAAGTTACCATTACATTCTCTTCAAGATATATACATGTTTTATTTTGGCATGAAAGAAGCTCTTAAGAGTCCTAATACTTTCTCCCACCAAGGCTCTAATTTCCCATACGCCTCTAATGTCATCTTTAAGAATATCTATACTAAGTTTGGAGTCTCTCTCTCTCTCTCTCTCTCTCTCTCTCTCTCTCTCTCTCTCTCTCTCTCTCTCAATCATGTTAAAACCCAAATCCTTAGCTGATATAATGTCATTTCAAGTTTCCATCGCCTTAGTCATATTGTTAGATTTGATGCCTACGCTTATGGCAGTACATTCAATCAAATGAACTTTATGATCTCTTACAATAGCTCCTGCACTTTCCACCTCTCAATTACCTTTTTCACATCCATCAAAATCATAATTTGATCTAACCCTTATCAAGAGGTAACAAAAAAACCATTCTATTCCTCTTCTTGGTCCAATTGACCTTGTTCATATCTTTAATTACTCCCCAATCTTGTTTCTATACATAAAGGAAAGGGGGGAGGGGAGGCACTTGGTATGAAAGGGATTTTTCTACCTTTTCCTAATGCACAATCATAAGGAAGATAGACCAATAGGATCAAGTATGGCTTAAGTGCTAAGTGAGTGGAATAATCCTTCACTATATGTGATTACTTCACAGCCCCAAAATACTTTATCCTTTGATCATGAACAAATACAAAGTCAAGATGGCTGCGTGTTGAGAAACACTTTGTGCCCAAAGAATACAAGATCAAGACTAAATGCTTATCCAATCGATTAATACAAAAAGAGCTCCTAGCCCCAAAGAACAATCTAGTCCCTAGCTGGCTCCAATGATTGTTGCTCTAGATCTCTCACCAAGTCGTTCCAAGTATTGCGCTCCGAATCCCAAGTATCCACTTGATTCAAAACAAAAAGGAAGTGATCCACTGATGCTACCAAATGATCCACCACTGCTTGCTGATCGCCTCCTGATGATTGCACCTCCCTAATGATGATGCACCTCCTTGATGATGATGCAAATGCCTCAAGGTCACCTTCCTTATAAAGGCATCTCTAACATTGGAGATTGAAACATAGTCAGCCTCCCAGATCTACATCCAACGACAAAGTAAAATCCTCAACACCTAGATCCGTAAATCATGCAAGTGCATAGAGCAATACAACAAGTCGACATCCAATATGAGGAGCACCAAATAACAAGTTGCGTGCGCAATCAATGCATAACTCTTATGGGTTCGCTACAACTCAAGTCGGCCTAATGTTGCTTCGAATATACAAATGCCTCGGGCTCAGCCCCATCGGCTAAGTCAATATGAGATGTCGGCACAAGACTTCGTCCATTGCATCAAAACTAGGCCCAACCACCCAATTTAACTCAAAACTAAAAGAAAGTGTGCAACCCCAAGTCACACAATGCTAAAAAAATTGAGCTCCGAGTCTAGGGTCCTTACATCCTCCCCCACCTAAATCATGGTGACACCCTCGACGCCAATGCATCCCCTTGCCGATGCACGGGAGTTGTCCAACACTGCAACTCATTCATGCAAAGAAGAGTCCCTCTCAAGGAACTCCAATTCCTCCTTGTCATCTCCACAAACAGCAGTGCTGAACCCCAATATGCTAGATCATGGCAATGCCTCCGCCTCCTCGGTAAGAAAATCTCTCCATGCCTCGATCCTCTCTTGTTGGCGGTCAACCCCAATCGACAAACTGCTCAGGAAAACCTTCGAACAATCTACGCAGAATGCTCAGAAAAATTTCACCACTCCGAGGAACTGCCTCTTCTCTTTCTCGTTCCTCAAAACCAAATCAAATCAAAATCGATCATGGCTGCCTCCATGATCCAAAAACATAACATCATCCATGTATGTGAGAACCCATCGATCCACCTCAAAAGAAGCACACTCAACTCGTTCTCTTCCAGAGTCGACACAAAGATGCAAGGTCCATCCTTCCTTGCTCTCATCCCCAATTTCCATGTCAGTATAGGATGTGGTAGGCCGCTCAACATCTTGGCTTGCAGAACATGACTCAGCTTCATTTCTGACTTCAATCAATGTCTCCGAAATCCACCCATCTCCTTCTTCACATCCAATTAAGAATAAAATAGATCTAATAAAATAATCTAATGATGCAAGATAAATGAATAAATAAGAAAAATTAAGCAGTTTCAGGGAAATATAAACTAATGGAAATAGACAAGAAGCTATGGTGGCTGGAAATAAGGACTCAGAGACTGTACTGACTTGTAAACTGAATATGAGAGTGATCGATCAGGGAAAAAATACCTTGGGAATTTTGTTCCTAAGAACAAAAAGGTTGGAGCATTTGGTTCCTAGGTTGTTTCCCAGTTTCCATTGTAGAACTCTCGATAGGACTTGTACTTGTCAGATCAAGTTCCGTCAGTTGCGCTACCTATTCCTGCACACATAAAAATAAGGAAGAAAGTTAGATATAGGGGCTTGCCTTAGTAAAATCATAATTTGTAATCAACCTTGAAATGAAATGAAAACATGTTTTCATATAGAAGAGGCTAGATCTGAAAAATAGAATACATTTCATACCTTGATCACGCAAATGCTTCTTTGAATGTGCAAAAATGTGTTGATTCAATAGCTTTTACTTAATAGAAAAACCTAAAAGAAAGTCATGAAAGACAAAACCTCATGTAATGGATGTTGTACTTCACCACAATGCTTGATTAGGAAGAAAAGAAGAAGTTGTGGATAATAGTGTATCTACTTCCTTGATATATAACTCCTTTACATGGTCTTCAATGATGGGAAGAAGCTTGATCTATAGAGAAGAACACCTTGAATGATTGAGAATAATTCTATTTCATGAATTCTTTCCTTGATTTATCGAAGTTGAATGCTTTCTCTTGATACTGAACTTATATCTTAATCATGGTTACCAAAATAAGGAGAGATAGCGTGTTTATATATCCCCCACAACATCTTGTGGGTTAAAACACAAGGAGGCCGATTGTGGATCCAAATATCCCACTAAACCTTAGAGACAAGAACCCAGATCCAATTTGGGCTTTATCCTCAGGGAAAAAACACCCTAGGCATTATGTTCTAAGTAACAAAATTCCCTGGGAATTATGTTCTAGCGAATCATAGCTTAGATCGAGACCATAGGTCCTAGACAATCAGGGGATGCCAAATTACAAAGTACAATTGAGTATGAGATCGATGAAGAACACAAAGGCCACAAATGGTAACATAAGACCTAGGTGATGAAATAAATTACATGATTGGAAGAAAAAAAGAGGAGCACACTTAAAAATAAGGGCTTAAAACTCAATTTTAAACAAGATTGAAATGATAGAGAACCCATATTTGAATTTAGGTGTCCATTAAGTTCCATATGAAGTCCTACTATGAAAACACACTAAGGCGAGTGCTAAATAAATCCAAAAATCGTACACTAATTGAGTGCTTACAATTTAGGATGGTACATTTAGCCACCACTTTAGTGGGAGTATGAGACAAACTCATGCTCACGATAAAGAAAATGAGAGAAAAATTATCAAGGGAAAATTACAAAGAGATAAGGCATCACTAAGTTCAAGGGCGTGAGCCCCCGAATGAAAGATCTCAACTCAGACAACCATGTAGAAGGGCATAAAAAAAATACAAAAGGGAAACAAACAAAAGACACCAAAGAGATAAAATCCACAAGAAAAAGGGGTTAGTAATAAAAACCAAACTCCAAATCAATTAGCTGAAGAGACCTCGATTGAAAATGTCTCATCCACTAGTATCATTTTCTAAAAACTATTGCAAGAGCACAAGTAATCACATGGAAAGGGAAAGAGAATACACCAAGGACAAAAAAAATCCATCATATAAACCACTAGCAAAGATATGAGAGAATGGAAAGAAGAGAAAAGCAATGAATCCAATAGTCTAGCAAGTTGTGTTATACTAGGTGACCCATGAGAGAAGAAGAGGAGGAAAGGGTAGAAAGGCTAGCAAGTTGCATTATGATAGTTACACTAATCCGAAAAGAGATAGAAGGAGAATTGATTCTCTAGCAAGCTATGCGATGCTAGTCAATTCTACCTTGAAAATGAGGTGAATTACAAAAAAACCTGCGAATGGGGTGGCTTAAAAAAATATTGTGCATGGGAAGGCTTACGAAAAAATTGTGTATGAGGTGGCTTACAAAAAATTTGCACACGAGGTGACTTACAAAATTTTTTCACATGAGGCGACTTGAAAAAACTTTGAGCATGAGGCATCTTACGAGATCACTCTTATGAAAAGCATAGTTTCCATGTGGATCCATGAAAAAGAGGTCAGTCAAAGGAATAGTAAAAGTTTAATAATATACAAAGGAGGTCATATGTATGCCCCCTCCTTATGATGGTGATGTAGGATTATGGAGGCATCATAAGGAAAAGAGAAAAAGGATACCTACTTTCAACAACAAGGAGATATCCATAAAACACCAATGTATGCTTGTAACCTTAGCAAAGAGGGAAGACTCTTGCAAACCAAGAAAAATATAATTGTAAAAGAATATATGAAAGTGGGAAGAGAATATTGAAAGGAAGAGGTCTTGGTTACAAGACATCTACCTTCAAGAGGAGTTTTTGAACAAAGATAACATCTTCAAGAAAAAGAGAGATGTAGAACAATAATGCACCCTTTTTAACCCCTTATTTCTTTTACAAATAAGGAAGAGGTTGTGATAAAGGATTCACACCTCTTGCATAAGAGATAATCCTGAATCAAAATGAACACTTCTGTATAATAAAAAAATTTCACATGATAAACAAATGCCACTATACCAAGGAAAGCAGATCCCTAGAAATGGAAAGAAGAAAATGAGATCTTTCTCCCAAAGGGTGAAGACAAGGAAACGATAACACATTATAAATTTTATGTGATAGATCTTTTATAATAGACATGCACTTTCAAGAAGCAATAAGTAGTAAACAAGGATGCATATCTCATGTAAAGAAAAAATAAAAATGTAAAACAAACAAACTTATGCAAGGGAAGACATCATGTTATAAAAGAAACAAGTCAACAAAGGTATAATGAATCTTTTATAAAGGAAGAGAGAATCCATATACTCCCTAAGAAGAAGATCATTCATAATACACATGCCCTTTGAGGCATGAAAATGATTGTTAACAAATATTCAAAAGGGTGCTTGTGCGAAACAAAGAATATCATGCAATAGAGAATCTACTAAGTTTATAAATGATGAAAAACCTCAAAGAGAGAGAAATAGGTCTCATGAAAGGAGAAGGATAAATGATAGAACATTATACTTTCTTAGTGGGAAAATCAATTACAAGTGATATACTTCCATGAAAGGAAGAGGTTTTCAAACAAGGATATCAACCCCTTACAGAGAAATATCCTAAACAATCAAGTCCATGGACGAGAGGAAATCATAGTATAAAGACTTGACCAACAAAGAGATAATAGATATAGAAGGAGAAATGAAGAAGATAGAGAGAGAGAGAGAGAGAGAGAGAGAGAGAGAGAGAGAGAGAGAGAGAGAGAGAGAGAGAGAGAGAGAGAGAGAGAGAGAGAGATTCCTTGCCCCCAAGTGAAAGGACAAGGGAACAGACCTATTATGTTGCTAAAAAATAATACCATGCAAAACAAAAAGCCCTCAATGATGTAATCTAGTAAGATTACATGATGAAGAACAACATAACAGGAAAGAGATATGCTAAGGTACATTTTTTATATGAAGAAAAAAAATAAGATTCATTATTAAAAAAACTAAATATATATCCACTAAATCTTGAACAAATTGTCTAAATTCAATACAATAAATAAGAGAATGATTATTGATATGATGAATATGACATAGAAATTCACCATTAATAGGTATTTTATTGTTTGGAAAATGCCTATAAGTGAAACAAATTTTAGGATCATATTTAAGTCTCTAAAAGATTCTCTTAGCCAAAGCCAAATAGTCATCAAAAGAATTTGTAACCATGGATGGTATTGTTAAAGTAATATCTAAAGGTTTTGGGATGAATAAGGATTGGAAGAAGGAAAAGTGGTGGCTTGAAGTATAAATCCTAGACCACATCTAGTAACTTGTGTAGGAGGATCTATAGAGATTTTAATACTTTGTTCATTAATACCAAGACCTTTTCCACTATAACCTTGTTGAGTAGTAATGTCATAACCCGCATTTTAATTAGATTTTAATGTAGAGGATGAATAAGATTCATCTGGAGCTTTTTAAAAATGTGTGGTGTAAAGAGGAATGGGAGGGGAAATATTAGGATGCTATCAATATTCTCATTTTCTTTAGGTGGAAAAGAAGAGGGTTTACCAAGATCTTCATGTCTACCTAATGTTATTCTTGGAGAGAAATCATCAAGAAAATTCTTAAAATCAGGATTGTGAATAATTATTTGATAAAAGGAAGATTTTTTAAGGTCATCTAAAGAAGTGCATAAACTGGCCTCTCCAAGACTATCCATTAAGGTGAGTTGAGGAGGAGAGGATCCAGGTTTCACTAGGATGGCATCATTAGGATCTAGATCTCTATCTTCATAATCAATAAGCACCAAAGGAATAGGATTAGGATGGTTTATGCTAATTTCATCTTTAGGTTCATCATCAAAGACCCTTATACAATCTATATATTTCATGCATTTCGTTAAAAATTGAATGGGAAAACAACATGAAATAATGGTAAAGGACTTGAAACATGCATTATAAAGAAGAAAGATATTGGAAAGTATCATAATACCATGTGTAAGAATACCATGAAGGAATATAAAAAACACTAAATTCACTCCAAGTCAATGATTAAGAGAAGTAAAGAGAAATGTAACAACATAAGTTATCACACACCAATCTAACTTAGTAAATTTCATGATGAAAAATTACACAAATTATATCTAATAACCCAAATGAAATCCAACACCAAAATCATAATGAAAATGTCATTCTTTGGGTTCTCCAAAATGTACATAAATAAAGGGGGGGGGGGACACTTGGTATGCAAGTGATTTATCCACATTTTCCTAATGTACAATCAGAATGAAGATGAACCAATAGGTCAAATAGGAATTAAGCACTAAGTGAGTGTAATGAACCTTCACTATAGGTGATTAAGAGTGAAGGGTCTAGGGAAATACATAATGATGAAAGATAAATGAGTAAAAAAGGAAAATGAAGAAGTTTTAGGAAAATAAGGACTAATGGAAACATACAAAAAGTTGTAGTGGCCTAAAACATGGACTTAGAGATTGTACTAACTTGTAAACCAAATAATACATTGATCTGTCGGGAAAAAGAAGCCTAGAGCATTTTGTTCCTAGGGTTTTTTCTCAATTTTAGTTATAGAGCTCCCGAAAAGACATGTACTTGTCAAATCAAGTTCTGATAGTTACACTACCTATAACTACACACAAAAAAAGAAGGTTAGACAGAGGGGTTACCTCAATCAAACCCCTATCTAGAATCAATGTTGAAATGAAATAAAATAAAATAAAGTGTGTTATCACATAACAAATGATAGATATGAAAAATATAATTTATCATACCTTGATAATGAAAATGATTCTTTCAATGTGATCAAATGTATGGATGCAGTAGCCTTTACTTAACACAAAATCCCAAGAGGAAATCATGAAAGACAAAACCTCATGTAATGGATGTTATATTTTTTGATAATGTTTGATTTAGAAGAAGAGGTGGATGTGGGTGTATCTCATTTATTGATAGATAACTCCTTTACTTGTCCTTCAATGAGGGAAAAAAGCTTGATCCATAAAGAAGAACACCTTGAATGCTTGAGAATAAGTCTACATATTGAATGCTTGAATGCTTTCCTTGATTTCTTGAACTTGAATTCTTTCTCTTGATGATAATGTTATATATATATCATGGTTATCAAATTGAGGAGAGATATGGTGTTTTTATACCCCCCACAAAATTGTGGGGTTTAAAACACAAGGAGGATGGATCTAGATCCAAATATATTACTAATCCTTCGAGATGGGACCTCAGATTTGATTTGGGCATGATCCTTAAGGAATAAATGCCCAAGGCATTATGTTCCCGATAAAATTATTGTTGGTGTTATGTTCTAGCCAATTAGAGCTCAAATCGGGACCATAGGTCCCTGACAATCACATGCTGCTAGATTACATTGTATAATAGGTTATGAGATTAGGGCACTAAATGAAGGCCATAAATGGTAACATATGGCTTACATGATGAAATAAATTATGTGATTGGAGGAAAGAAAGAGGATAATACTTAAAAACAAAGATTTGCCTTGATTTAAACAAGATTGAAATGGTAGAGGAACCATATTTGAATTTAGGTGTCCATTAAGTGTGATATAAAGTCTTACTATGAAAACACACTAAGGTGGGTGCTAAATAAATCTAGAAATTTTACACTACTTGAGTGCTTACAATTTAGGACGGTGCAATTTCATTTCAATTTTCTATGAGCTGGGAAGATCTTTGAAGTATCCAAAATACACCACATTGATATTTTCTTTTAGTTGATCTTTGAGTATTATAAAGAACTCATTGCTTGATTATGATTCTTCTCTAAAAATGTATTATTATGTTCCTTCCAAAGACACTAGGTCATATTTCATTCCACGACTCCCTTATTATTGCATTCTTATAAGGACATAGACTCTATGAATCAAATAATTGAATCATTGAAAAATGAAAGGCCAAGTCAACCAAAATTAGAGTCCTTATCAAAGACAAGACTTCTTTAGAAAATGAATAGTGGAAGAAAATATGACCAATGCCATCATTATCTTAATAGAACTGATTAAATCCATTTACAAATTAGAAACCATTTTTGTTTAGATTTTCAATATTAATTTTTTTTTTCCTCCACACCCACTCATCTTGGTTAGATCTAACTGAAAGATCTCCTGAGGGATTAGGCCTCCACACCCACTCATCTTGTTTACTTTGATCTAATAGAGGGCCATCCCCCAGGTTATCTATTATTTTATTGATGAACCTTGCCTAATTTGCAGGCCATCCACTCTTAAAATGTATTTTCATTGTAAGTTATTCTTAAGGTCTTCTAAACTTATGTAAGCTTGAACTAAGTATATTAGTCCAAATAATTCTATTAGTCCATTAGCTGATATAAGTAAATTAAGAGGAAGGTCACCCTTCCAAACATCCTTCCATAACAAGGTATCCAATCCATTGCCTACTAACTTACATGATCATTTTCAAAGTACCTTCAATCTTTTTAGAATATTACTCCAAATAACAAACCCATCAAGAAGACCTCCCTTGTGAAGGGAAGAATTTTGATCATCCCCATTTAGGTACTTTTCCCTCAATATTTTAACCCAATCTTTAGATCCCTCAAGAAATGATTCAGGAGTATGTTGGGATCTTGCGAATCTTGCATCAATGAAAAATAGTCACTTGTCTCACTTTAACTTGATCTGTATATATCAAAATTCATAATATTTTTTTTGTAATTTACTATTTTTCTTGAAGCCTCGAAGAGACAGGTTGTTGGATGACCAAACAACCCATGTTTAGTTAAAGTAAAATTTGAAAGTGACAATAAACTCAATATGTACTAAAATTATATTCATTAGAAAGCTTGCTCTAAATAGCATCATCTGACGTCATGTGTTTCAGAAACGCATCTTTTTTGGTCCTTGTCCCGGGCCTTGAAAGGCCATTTTTTGGAGTTTTCTTTTTTTATTGGGGCAAAATTTCAATTTTGGGGTCTTCGCTTGAAGACCCCCTTTGCACGAAGGTTTCTGGAGGGGTTCGTGAAAAGGGGTCTTCGCGCGAAGACTCCCATGGTAAAAATCTGACAGGAAACTCTCTCCCATAATTTTACCCAACCTAGTTCGCCCGAACTACGTCGGCTAGTTATGATTTTTATAAAAAAATATTGAATGGTATAAAATTAGGGTATGTGCAAGATCGTGAGGGGACAAACTATGCCCTTAAGTGGCAATGAAAAATTAGAGAATTAGGGTTAGAAAAGTTGACGTTAAAATTTGAACTAGCTATCAACCTAATATCAAAAATTTGTAAGAATAGAATCGGTAGGATATTGAATGTAGTTTCTAAACTACTAGGCCTTTTTTGAAAAAAATTAATATGATTGGTGAATAGAATAGATTTCAATGCAATAGTACAAAAATTTCAGGAAAATAATAAGAAGTAGGTGTATGTTTAACCACCTTAATCATAATCAAATGATAATATTTTTATATAGGATTTTATATATAAGTATTAGACTCATTCCCGGATGTGACGCATATTTTTTTGTAATTTTATTCCAAAAAAAAATTAATTATGAATTTTATGATACAATGTTTTCAGAATAAAAAAATCCCTTGTCTGACCACCTTAACTCATTGAAAACTTTAAAAAATTTTAAAATTTTTTTTCCCCTTATAGTAGGCGAAGCATAGAATGTGACGCATTTTTTGGATTTCAAAAATGTTATACCATTTGAAAGTTATAGTTGTTTTTCAATTAGTATATAAATCAACACTTTAGAGGTAACTCAATTAGAAAATAACTAATAATTACTTATTGAATTCAAAATTTGACAACAATTATATCGATAGAAAGCTGATAATCTCCTTAAGATACCCTTTTTGTTTCATCAAATTTAGGTGAAAAAAAGTCGTCAGCTACATGGTCGAAGTCTGGAACTCAGAGAAACAAGGGAAAAACACATTTTTGTGACATTTTTAGAGTTGACCATGTAGGTTTGGTGTACAAAGCAATACCGAGCCTAATCGGGTACACGAAAATGATGGCAGAATTTTGATTTTTAAATTTTCCTCCCCTTTCTCCCTCTTAAACTTTTTCCCTCCCCTTTCTCCCTCCTAATTTTCCCACCCATTTCTCCCTCCTTCAAAAATTATATATTAGATTATGTATTATATATATTAAATATTATATAATATCTATATATATCAAATATTTTATAATATTAATTATATCTTAAATATTATATAATATATATTTTATATTAAATATTATATAATATATATTAATATTAAATGTTACATTATATATATCCTATATTATATATTATTTTATATATTATATATTAATACATATTTTATAATATATCACATAATATCTTCGTATTTAAATTGTGTGTATATATATATATATATATATATATATATATATATATATATATATGATACAATATAATATATATAGTAAAAAATATATAATCAATATGATATGTATTATATATTAAATATTATTGTATATATAATAAAATAAAGTATAGTATTTAGATATATATTATATAGGACATATTAATATATAGGTTAATTACACTAGTATAAGGCATCCAAAAGGTTTCCAAAGGGGTCATAGAGGGTTCCTAGGGGTCCTAATGAGTGAGAAGGTGTACTAGGACTCCGTAGGTCCCTATGTAACCCCCGGGGACACATTAGAACACTCAAGTGTGTCCCAAGGGGTCGTACAATCCCTTCAGACACACTTGAGTGTCGAAAGGGGTCATGGGGACTTCCTAGGGGTCCTAACACATGAGAAGGTGTACTAGGACCCCTTAGGTCCCTTTGTGACCCCTGAGGAAACATTAGAATACTTAAGTGTGTCTGAAGGGGTCATACAAACCCTTGCAACACACTTGAGTGTTTAAATGTGTCGAAAGGGGTCATGGGGACTTCCTAGGGGTCCTAACTCATGAGAAGGTGTATTAGGACCCCTTAGGAACCTCTTTGACCCCTAGGGACATATTGGAACACTCAAAGACCCCTCGGGACACACTTGAGTGTTTCAATGTGTCCCCGAGAGTCAAAGAGGGATTTCCTAGGGGTCCTAACGTGT
>MU223264.1:1840588-1850739 GCA_018584345.1 Thuja plicata
GTCCCTCGGGGTCAAAGAGGGTCCTAAGGGGTCCTAGTACACCTTCTCATGCATTAGGGCCCCTAGGACCCTCTTTCACCCCCGGGGACACATTCGAACACTCAAGTGTGTCCCAAGGGGTCCTACGACCTCTTGGGAAACATGTGAGTCTTCCAATGTTTCAAAAGGGGTTACGGGGTCTTCCTAGGGGTTCTAACACATGAGAAGGTGTACTAGGACCCCTTCATACCCTCTTTGACCCCTAGGGACACATTGGAACACTTAAGTGTGTCACAAGGTGTCCTACGATCTCTTGGGACACACTTGAGTGTTCCAATGTGTTGAAAGGGGTCATGGGTGAAGACATTACATTTTTCCATTAGTATATGCAAGGAAAAACATGATACACACCATCGGTTTATACTACGCTGACAGACAGGGCACAGTACTACCCGATGCAAAGGTTACCCAATACTGCCAAGTACAAAACATCCTAACAAACACTATTCAGTGTTACCTGATGACAAAAAGGACAAAGGAACTGGATGAGTACCCAACAGTGCAACCCAACAAAATAGACAAGAGAGGAACTTGAAAGATGAAGGGAACCTGACAATAAGTTCAAAGAAAGAACACCGATAGACTTTGAGTTCAACCCGACGATCAAGAACCGACATTCAATTACATCCCGCAAAAAGTGGATCTAACTTTCCACGTCAGATAAATCACTGAAGTTTTATATTTATCTTCTTGATTTGTTTTAAATCCATTATGTGTGGAGAAAGAAATGAATTTATTATTGTTTTTATCATTTTAACTGATTTAAAATATGAAAACTAAAATATCAAGGTCAAGTTGTATACCTTGGATCTAGAGTTAACATTGTAATGCGTGATTCTAAAATAGGTCAAATACTTGTATAAATAGATGCTCAATCAATTGTGAACATGTTATTCGATGATGATTGTAGCTACTGAGAGAATCTAAGGATAAGACAAGAGAATACATGCAGAAGGACAAAAAAGGATCAATTAAGTTTCAAGAATAGAACCTAGGCTACCGACGAGCAGGAAAAGGTATTAATCAATCACTATAGGCGATATTTATATACTGTGAGCTTTAATGGATCTATGATCAGAAATTATAGATTGCATATAGTTAGGTCAAACATATTGTACTCATTCTAACAAGTGTAGTACACGTAAGAAATCCTTTCAAGGAAGGTGGACTTAACAGTCCTATTGTAAATCTCTTAACCGAGTGCACAATTCATTAGTGTTGCTAAAGCTCTTAACAAAGTAGATCTTAACAGGTCTCCACATTAATACTCCTAACATGGTAGATCATCAGAAGTGATCAATTGTAATCCTTTACCACCTCCCTTCCATTCTGCAGATAGTGAAGTTTTGTGGGTGCCATCCCCACCGCAGTTTTTACTTCCTAACAAGAGTTTTCTGCGATATCATATCTTGTGTTATGTGTCTATTATTTTCATGAATTTTTCTATGAATGATTGCATACAATTCAGATTATGAATTAATACTACATGCATAAGAAAGAACATCAGATATGGTCAATAATACTATAAAGATTGTTTACTAATGATGAAAGGTGAAAAGTGTTAAAAGTTATAGAGGTACTAATTCACCCCTCCCCTCTCAGTACTACTTCCCATTAATCCCAACAATTGGTATTAGAGCTAAGTGTCTTCTTGGAAAGCTTAAAGGCTTAAGAGAAAAGATCATACAATGGGGAAGTACAAACTTAATATAAATATTGAGAACAAAAAGCTTGAAATTCAAATGTTTTATGAACAGTATAAAGAAGCGAGAATCAAGATGAGAGAGATGTTGGATGAGAGAAAAGGTCTGGCAACTCAGAGCAATGAAAAAGATTATCAAGAAGAAGAGATTCCAGATTTATTTGAGTCTTCAGGATCAATTACAAGAAAAGCATCAGATACATCAGAAGAGAACATAACAAATCTAAAGGAGATCAATCAATATATGATAGAGAAAATAAAGATGCCACAAATTGGTCAAGAGACCCAGATGGTAAGAATGATTGATGTGATGAGTTCTGCTAGACAAGCTGAAACTGAAAGAACACTAGCTATCGATGACATGAGGAAGATTACAGAGAAACTACAAGAAAAGGAGTTAAAAATTAAAAGACATGTTGAGCATCACCATGAGATTACAAATCAAATTATTCTTATGAATCAAGAAGAAAACATAATGAATGTAGAACTCATTGAAAGAGTACAGGCTATCGGTGAATTAAGAGAAGAGAATGAAAAACTAAAGCATGAGGTTAGAGTTCAACAACAACATAATGAAATTATCAGAAAGGCTGAAGAGAGCAATAAAAGAATGGATGATTTTCTTGAAGGATAACAAAGAGTTAACAACAACGGTCTAGGTTTTACCAAAAATGGAGAATCATCAACTCAAGCCAATCCAAAGAATGTATATGAAAATCCAAGACCAAGAAAGCTTACATGCAAAAACTATGGAAAGAAAGGCCACACATCAAATGTATACAGAGGCAAAATGAAAGGTATTTTTAAATCTACATCTTCATTCATAGGATTATGTTATAAATGTAACAAGAAAGGACATAAAGAATATGAATGTAAGTCTAAGATGGATCAACCAAAGAAGTAAATCTACATGGACAAATACTTTCCTACATGCAAAATGAATGGTCACACAAATCTTGAATGATGGAAAAAGAAAAAGCAAGCATGGAAGCCTAAAGGTCAAGAAACTCCCTATCAACCAAAGAGAATCGGTAATCAATATGTATGGGACTACAGTACATGGAAATATTGTATAGCATGTGGTAGATATGGTCACATTGATATAAACGGCATGAGAGCATGGACCAAAAGGTCTAGAGGCTAGACAAACCCCAGAATGACATGCTTACACTATCATAAAGTTGGTCATCTCAAGAAAGACTGCAGAGACCGAATGACAGAGACAAGCATATATCCCAATGGAAACACCATTGAAGATATCTGGAGGGCTAGAGACAAAATGTGGAGAAAATCTTCATGAAATGATGAAGCTGGACCAAGCAATGCAAATGGTGACACCCCATCCAATGGATCTAGTGACATCACCACCCCCACTTAAGCTGAACAAGTAAGTATGGAACTGCACTACACCAAGTCATATTTTGCATCAGTTCCATTATACAAATTGATAGATAGTCAAAATCTACATGAGTAAAGATGCATATTATGTTACTTGTTGCAATTCTGAGAAATCAACCCCATCAGTAAACACATACCAAAAATCATCGGTGAATATAAAGGATGAGCTGTTTACACTTACCGAGAATTGTCGGTCAACACATAAAATGGCTAAAGTTGCTAATGTAACCCGACACCCGTCGGTAAGGAAGCAAAGTTGCAAAGTTGTATTGACACAACACCTATATCCATTGGTGAAAGCAAAATTCTTAATAGCTATCTCAAGCATCCTGCCAACACCGAGAATTCTATTTGAGAGTCTTCCCGATGAACTCCATCTTCATGACCCGATGAGTCATTGAGCATTTATGATAGAATTAGGGAAAAAGTCTATAAATACGCGATGTAAGCACTTAATTTTGCACACGCAATTTGAGAAGAAAGAGCAGAGAAAAAATAGAGCGATAAGAGAGCATTCAGCAGAGCGACCTCGACTCGATCCAGTGCACTCCAAATAGATCATTCAAAAGTTTCACAGATCGAAGTAAGTACCAAGCGCAACAAAGAACTCTGTCATTATTTTCAAGAAAGACCTAAATTTGAAATACGATGTCAACCAGTTCAAGAACAGTAAAGATTAAGAATGATAAGAAGAATGTGGTTAAGCTGATAAAGAACAACACTTGTGTGGAACCAAAGTACAAGATATGCCCAGAGATTGCATCGCAACCTGATGATTCTGGCGCATTTTTGAAAATTCCACCTAGGGTTTTGTTGATAGAGGAGGTAAGGTCGTACATTCACTGCAAGATCGCTGAAATAGGTGATCTAGAGATAGACCAAGCTTACAAGAAGATGTGTGATGCACAAGGGAACCTGAAGGAAGAGCACAAACACATAGAGGTAAAAGGGATAACAAATGCCTTATATTTCCCAAGCGTTTTCAAAACCGACTGGATTAGGTTAATTTTGAGCAGAATGCATGACCATAAATTATGGTTGGATGAACCTAAGAAGATCACTAAGGATGTGTTGCATGCTATAATTGGTTATCCCATAATCGACAAGCCTAAGGCACACAAGCATCCCTCTCAGCCAGAAGTTGAAAAACTCACAAAAGCTATGTGGGATAATAGAGGTCTCAAGGTTGACACCATCACCGATGAAGAACTAAGGTTCAGTGCATGTGTGATAGGCTACAAGATCTTCTAGGCAAGCAAGATAAACAACATAGCTTCAATAGCAGTAAGCACAACTTACAAGATAGTGACAAAGGGAATATAGAAGGATCTATGTGAGATCCTGTTGAAACAACTTGATGAGAACATGACAACAATTAGGTCTGCAAAGACTAACACATGTAAGTTCGGTTCACTCATCATTTGCATATTCTTTTACTTTCAAGAATACTTTCCTTCAATAGGCAAAGTAAAATGGGATACTACAAAATGAGTCACATTGCAAATTAGTGAACTTATCAAGTCACTAGGAGACAATTTTGATTCAGTGATGACTGTATACTTCCTTGAATTCAAAGAAAAGATGATGGAAAGAGTGAGGATCCCTGAGGAATTAATTGAAAAACATAGGGGATGAGATATGTTTTATGGTGGATACAAACTTCACTCACATAAAACTCGTTCTACCAAGAACAACTTGGTTAGCACCTCTTGATTATGAAATTAACATAGATCAAGCAACCAATGCTATTGATGCATTGATAAATGAGCCACTTGACAGTAAACAACCAAGATTTGGAACATATGAAGAGGCTAAATCCAAGATAAAATTAGGCCTAGTAATCAAGAAGACTGTCAACAAGAAGAACAAAATGGTGAAGAATCTTGAGAAGATTCTATCGGTCAATGAGGAGGAGAAAGAACAAACAAAGGAAACTGATGAATAGGGTACCATCAGTGAAGGGAAAGACTAGCAAAAATCAGATTCTAAGGCAACTAAATTTGATACACCTCCACCTCCTACAAAGAAACAAAGGACAAGGAGCCAAACTGCAAAGACCGATACCACACCTCTTAAGAAAGGTCAAGTGAGGACCTATAAGAGGAAGTAGCATACAAAGAAGAAAATAGAGAAAAAAACACCTACCAAAAGGAGGAAAAGACTAGTCAGGACCAAAGCTGACATAGAAGATACAAAAGATGTGAGCCTGATGTAGTTAAGAAATTTTTTATCAATCAAACAATTGATGAGGTTGCTGATTGAATTGCTACAACTGGCACAATGTCTGCTAGGAAAATCAGACAATGGGAAACACTTAAGCTAGAGGAAAAACATAAGATACAAGATGCAATCATCAGGGCAATGGTAAAATTCAAATATGTACCAGCTAAATTTGTCAACTAAATACCCAAAGAACTAGGTAACAAAATCTCAAAACAATGGTCATATGCTCTACACACAGAAAGATAAGCAAGGGAGAGGGTACTTGTCACACTTATGCCTCCCGAATCAAAGATGGAAGAAATAAAAGAAATAATGAAAAAGAACTCAAGTAAATTTGTAGAAAAGATTAGAGCTTACAAAGTGATAGAGGATAAGTTTATAGAGCTAGACAACATGACCGAGGCGAAATGGAGACAACTCCTAGATCTTCCTGCAGAATCAACAAGTGGTGAGAATCAATTACTTCTCACCAACACACCTCATGTAGAGGAAGAAAAAGATAAGGCTAGTCCTAAGAAAATTTCTTTGGATAATGTTGAAGATATGGAACCAATTGATTTAGATAAAGTCATGGATGATCTTGACATTCAAGACATCACTCACTATGACTCTGATAAGGATCCACAAAAAGAAGATGATGTTATACTCATATCACGTAAGGATGAGAAAAGGCAACAAGTGTTGAAGACAATAGGAAACAAAGATATGGATGTTTTTGATGAAATATGGCCAGACACTTCAATTATAGACATCACAGGTCTAGACCCTGCCGATTAAATACAAAAGGATGAAGATGTCACTTCTCAATAGGATCAAATCGATGAGCATGCCACACTTCTAGATGTAGCACAAGTGAGCATGCAGAACAATATGCCAGTATTGATGAAGGAAATAAATCTACTAGAAGGAAATGAAGAATCATATGCAACAGATTCAAGCATACCTGAGGATAAGGCTGATGCCAAAAAAAAGGACACAACCGATGCACCAAAGGAGAAAACTGTAGAACAAGCTACAACCAATGACCAGAAAGAATCTACTGATCAAAATAAAGAAGAGGATAAACAAGTAGAAGTGGACAAGAAAAAAGAAAAGAATGAAGAAGCAAAGACAAATGAGCAGAAAAAGAAAACAGAAGAGAAATCTGTAGAGACACCCAAGGTTGATGGAGAGACGTCTTCACCAAACCGATAGGTGAACCCCGAGCATAAAACACAAGAAGCTTCATCTACAAAGCCTTCACCGAGCACTTCAGAGAAGACAAATGAACTAGCAATGGTAGTTCATACATTTTCCTCTACTCAGATCTCAAGGAAGAAGAAGAGAAAGAATAAGAATCCAGTTACTCTGGATGAAATTATTGAGATTCCAATATGTGATCCTAGGACATTGGATCCTAATGAATTGAAAAAGTATGCAAGACTTTGTGAAAGGAAGGCCATGCAGGACAAGCTGAGAAAAGCCACCAAGGAAGCAAAGGTACTTGAAGTTGCACAAGGAATACTTCAACAAATTATACCTGACATAGATGTTGATCAAACAACCCCCATACTTGATCAATTAGTGGTTCTCACTGATGCAATCATATCTCTGAACATAGATGCTGAGAAGGCTATGGAAGAAAGACTTGAACAAAAATATGAGTTCAAGTTAGTTGAAAAGATAAGCCAAGAAGTGACACTTCAAAAGGTTAAGCTTTTTGAACTAGTAAGCACAGTAGATCCAATAATTTTATAAGCTATTACCTTTATAAAAAATTTATGCACACTAGATCAACTCACCAAGGAGTATAGTGACAAGATAGCACAGATAGATGTTGATCTTCAAACAAGTGCACAAAGTCTCACAAATAGTGAAGAGGCAATCAAATTGCATAATGCGTAGCTAAAGCAAGCCCAAAAGCTGAGACATGATATACAAATTGTAGAAACAAAGTTCAGAGATGAGGTAAATGAGCTCCAAGCTCAACTCTTACCGGCACTCTCATTACTACAAAACCATATTACAAAGGCAAGAGCACTTATTTCCACCCCAGAAATGTCTTTCCTAGACAACATTTATGATATGCATGCTAGAATAGAACTAGAGCAAATGACATTAGAACTCCTCAAAGAAAAATGGGAGAAAATGATTGAAGATATCAAGAACACCCATTCACATATTCTTGACACATTATAAGTTGCACATTTTTTTCACATTTTTGACCACTTATAAGTTGTACATTTTTGTCATGAGTATCAAATAAAGGGGGAAATGATATGTACAGTTAGTCAGTGAAAAGGGGAAATAAGGAGGAAATAGTTTGTACAGTCAATCATTTGAAAGAGGAGAGAACAAAAAGAGGATGTATAGTATACATGTACATATACTTATACTATACCGATGCATACAGTTAGGGGGAGTCATATAATAATAGGGATATATACATGGTGTACATACTAAACACTTTAGTATTATGCACATATCAGTTTTTGATACTAATGTCAAAGGGGGAGATTGAAGACATTATATTTTTCCATTAGTATATGCAAGGAAAAACATGATACACACCATCTGTTTATACTATGCCGAAAGACAGGACACAACACTACCCAACGCCAAGGTAACCTGATACTGCCAAGTACAAAGCATCCTGACAAACACTATTCAATGTTACCCGATGACAAAAAAGACAAAGGAACCCGACGAGTAACCAACAGTGCAACCCGATGAAACAGATAAGAGAGGAACCTGATAGATGAAGGGAATCTGACAATCAGTTCAAAGAAGGAACACAAATAGACTTTTAGTTCAACCCGACAATCAAGAACCGACAGTTAGTTACATCCCGCAAAACGTGGATCTGACTTTCCACATCAGATAAATCACTAAAGTTTTATATTTAGCTTCTTGATTTGTTTTAAATCCATTATGTGTAGAGAAAACAATGTATTTATTATTGTTTTTATCAGTTTAACTAATTTAAAACATGCAAACTAAAAGATCAAGGTCAAGTTGTATACCTTGGATCTAGAGTTAAAATTGTAATGCGTGATTCTAAAATAGGTCAAATACTTGTATAAATAGATGCTCAATAAATTGTGAACATGTTGTTCGATGATGATTGTAGCCACTGAGAGAATCTAAGGATCAGACAAGAGAATACATGCAGAAGGACAGAAAAGGATCAATTAAGTTTCAAGAACAGAACACAGGCTACCGACGAGCAGGAAAAGATATTAATCAATCACTATAGGTGATATTTATAGACTGTGAGATTTAATGGATCTGTGATCATAAATTATAGATTACATACATTTACGTCAAACATATTGTACTCATTCTAACAAGTGTAGTACACTTAATAAATCCTTTCAAGGAAGGTGGACTTAACAGTCCTATTGTAAATCTCTTAACCGAGTGCACACATCATTAGTGTTGCTAAAGCTCTTAACATAGTAGATCTTAACAGGTCTTTACATTAATACTCCTAATAGGGTAGATCATTAGAAGTGATCAATTGTAAGCCTTTACCGACTCCCTTCCATTCTGTAGATAGTGAAGTTTTGTGGGTTCCATCCCCACCACAGGTTTTACTTCCTAACAAGAGTTTTTTGGCGATATCATATCTTGTGTTATGTGTCTATTATTTTCATGAATGTTTCTATGAATGATTGCATATAATTCAAATTATGAATTAATACTACATGCATAAGAAAGAAAACCAGATATGGTCAGTAATACTATAAAGATTATTTACTAATGATGAAAGGTGAAAAGTGTTAAAAGTTTTAGAGGTACTGATTCACCCTTCCCCTCTCAGTACTACTTCCCATTAATCCCAACAATAGAGACTTCCTAGGGGTCCTACAACCATGATAAGGTGTACTAGGATCCCTTAGGTCCATTTTTGACCCCCAAGAACACATTGGAACACTCAATTGTGTCCCAAGTGGTCCTACGACCTCCTAGGACATAGTTGAGTGTTCCAATGTTTCAAAAGGGGTCATGAGAAGTTCCCAATACCCCTTTTGAAACATTGAAACACTCAAGTGTGTCCCAAGAGGTCATAGGATGCCTTGGGACACACTTGAGTGTTCTAATGTGTCCCTAGGGGTCAAAGAGGGTCCTAAGGGGTCCTAGTATAGCTTCTCACGTGTTAGGACCCTGAGAGAGACCCCATGACCCCTTTCGAGACATTGAAACACTCAAGTGTGTCCAAAGGGATTGTAGGACCCCTTGGGACACACTTGAGTGTTCTAATGTGTCCCTATGGGTCACAAGGGGTCCTAAGGGATCCTAGTACACCTTTTCATGTGTTAGGACCCTTAGGAAGACCCCATTACCCCTTTTTAAACATTAGAACACTCAAGTGTGTCCCAAGAGGTCGTAGGACCCCTTGGGACACATGTGAGTGTTCCAATGTGTTCCCGGGGGTCAAAGAGGGTCTAAGGGGTCCTAGTACACCTTTTCATGTGTTAGGACCCCTAAGAAGACTGCATGATCCCTTTTGACACATTGAAACACTCAAGTGTGTCCCAAGGGGTCCTACGACCTCTTGGTACAAACTTTGTAAGGAAACTCAGGTGTGGAAACAACTTCCTACACTAATATCTAAAGGAAAGTATTGTGCAAATTATTTTAAAACCTTACAATTTCAGATTCGTTAACTACTTTAACAAAGATATTGCAACCATATACCATGCATACAGAAAATAGAGAATGAAACAATGATTTACCCTGGGGAAAACCTTTCGGTAAAAAACCCCAGCACTCCAAAACCTGCACAATGTATTATCTTCAACACAAC
>MU223264.1:1860252-1920485 GCA_018584345.1 Thuja plicata
TATATATATATATATAGTTTTATATGTATGCTTTGATGGTTCAATGATTTTTATAGATTTCTTATTAGTTAAAGATCCCCTTAAGATATTAGTTTGAAAACTATAATGTTGAAATTAGTTAGATTACTTATGACATGTTAGTTCTAGAATTAGTTAGAATATTTATTGTCAATGATTAATATATTTATATGTATGATTTTTGAAATATGTTACTTGATTAATAATGTGTTACTTGATTACATGTATACATAATCCCCTTAAGACATTAGTTAGATTGCTTATGACACTAGTGAACACTAAATCCAGATGATATTACTTATATTACTTATATTCCATTAGTTACATATTAACTTGTTATTTTTTATGATATTAATTAGATCCCCTTAAGATATTTTTTAGATTACCAATGACATTAGTTAGATTACTTATGTATACTTTATGTATGCTTTTATGTACTTGAAATATATTACTCGATTAATTTAACTAGAATCAAATCATATATGTATAACCATCCAATCAAGACCACATTATCTAATCAAATCAAATCATCTATACATGTGTACTCATCCAATCAACTATAAAATCAAATCATCTAATCAAATGAAACCATATAATCAAATCAAATTATTTAATTAAATGAAACCATTTACGCATATTCTCATCTAATCAAATCGAATCTTAAACACATAAACATAAACATAAACATACATGTATAAATCATCATGAACCCCATCATAAATCTATATAATGTCAAATCCTAAATAATCTCTAGATATTTATCAATCATAAATATTTAACACATAAATCATTTATGTTTAGAGGTTTGGATAGCATATAAATATATGTATCAAATCATAAACTGAAAAATATAAAACATATAATAATGATATATATAACGAGTCTCAAATATAATATCTATGCAATATATCCTAAACTAGGGAGTCATCTAGGCGCTTGCGAACAAAGCGACCCTCTGACCGACTGTCATGAGCATCTTGTGGCTGTGAAGTAACAACTGACCCCTGTGAATTTAGTACAACAGTTGGTTATATACATACATACATACATACATACATACATATATATATATATATATATATATATAAAATTAATTTAAAGTACTTGAAATATATAAATACATGTTTATAATTACATATATTTAAAACTTACCTGACCACTAGTAGGTGTCACATCTGCTGAATCTCTTCTACGAAGATGCTGTTAGCCCACACTAGACGTAATGTGCTTTGCCCAAGTGTCAGAAGCATCCTCTGGCTATGAAGCAACAACTGACCCTTGCAAATTTAGTAGAACAATTGGTTATATACATGCATAGTATATATTATGTAAAGTACTTGAAATATATAAATACATGTTACAAGTGTACACATGCATGTTTAAACTTACATATATTTAAAACTTACTTGACCACTAGTAGGTGTCACATCTATTGAATCTCTCATTTGAAGATGCTCTGAGCCCATACTATAGGTAATGTGCTATGCTAACTGTGCCTACAAAATATTATACATAGAACAAACATCAATACACACATCTACAATTAATTGTTCAATAAAGCTCTTGGAAAAGTGAAAACACTTTATATATGTGGGTCATAGGAGCAGGAGGATCATCAACACGCTGCACCATCATATCATCAATAGAAACTGCATCACCCACACCACCTCTTGTCCTAAACGTATCTAGAAATGAAGAGTGTAGGTGTGTGTGTACCTGGGAGGGGAGTGCTATAGAGTCTGAACCACCATGGTGAAATAACAAATCCATGAGAAATCCAACATTAGTGCTAGTGTCTACTTGACTCAACCCGTGCAACTTCTCATCACATGTGTCTAGGCCCTCAGCTGTGATGTGTACATCTCCATCCTGTATTCCTGGCTCTACAATTACAGACTGATCTGTGGGTGCAGAGTTCTCTGCAGAGTGCTGTGAATTGTATTGTACATGACTAGATGGTGTGTCATGAGTCGGTGAAATTACAAGACCCCGTGCAAGTCTGATGACATCTCCGACTGACTATACCATGATCCTCTACATATCTGCAATATAAGAATATAACTGCAAGAGATCCTCCAAAAAGAAAAGTGCCACATCCAAATGACTATGATGTCTAGAAAGTGCTCATATCTCTCCTAGTGGAGGGAGACCTACAACTCTATAAGTGTCATCACTAAATCCTACAATAGTACTAGATGAAGCCACAAAAGATGATCTGGCTCGACTCGGTCTAGTCAAAATATATCTTCCCAGTGTGTCCCAAGTGATGGGGGTGGATGCAGAAGCAATCTCCCCTATCCCGTCGACTACTCCCCTCTGGGAAGAAATGACCACTATATCTGCAGTAGTAGCCATCGCCAGTGCCACTGTCAGAGTCCTCTACCCAACCAACTATCTATGAGAATGTACAAATTGATCAACCCTATGATACTGATTATGGTCTGCAACTCTACCGTGCCCCTGACCATAATATCTGGGAAGATCTAAATAGTTGACACTGAGTCCCAAACGGAACTGAGTGTAGAACTACTGGGAAAAATATAATGGAATTTGGTTATTATTATGATAACAACCATGTGTTGCAAAAAAATGGGGGTATATCATGCATGCCATCTGAGGAATATCACACCGTGTAACCTAATATTCCCTCACCTTGGGATTCCCATCATAAAATGGGAAAACCTCTTGTTTGATGATTTACTTAGGGACACAGCTCTGGACTGTCTCCAAGGAAACATCGCCCGATACCTTGGCTCTCAGATCTCAAAAAATACTATCAATAACTTGCGATGTGAAGGAAGAGTGAGATCTCAATCTCACAGTCATGTCCTCCAAACTTGTCATTACAATAATACAAATATCTCTGTATATGTTAGGCTCAGATGTACGGATGGAATCTCTAAGTCGATCTGTCTCTGCCTAAGCAGTCTGAAAAATAGTCGCAAGATTAGGAGTGCAAGGTACATCCTAAGTGGCCAACTAGATGTAACATGTGAAAGCTAAGTGATAACAATTAAGTACTTGATTACATGTTGTAACTACATGTAAAATGGTAACAAATATATAAATATATAAAATTATTCTTAAATTTACAATACTATTTGAGTTCTACTTGGGTTCTTAAGTGGTCCTATTCTACGTCTTAAGGGTCCTAAGGGTCCTAAGGGTTCTTAAATATTTTTATGTCACAATAGAAGTCCTAAAGGGACCTATGATGTACTAATAGTCCTAAAAGGTCCTTGGATGTATGAATTAGTATTAATAGGTCCTATTAGGTCAAGTAAGTGGTATTATTAGGTCTTAAGGGTCCTAAGAGTTCTTAAAGACTTCCAATAGGTCATCCTTGGCGTCTTAAAGGGTTCTAATTGGGTTCTTAAATATTTTTATGTTACAATATGGGTCCTAAAGGGTCTAAGGGTATACTCATAGTCCTAAAGGGTCCTAGGAGGTACTAATTGGTCTTAATAGGTCATATTAGTCCTATTAGGTCTTATGTGGTCTTATTAGGTCTTAAGGGTCCTAGGGATTCTTAAAGAGTTCTATTAGGTCATCCTAGGTATTTTGAAGGGTCCTACTTGGGTTCTTAAAGAGTTTTATGTCACAATAGGGGTCCTAAAGGGCCCTAAGGTGTACTAAGGGTCCTAGGGTCTACTAATTGTCATAAAGGGTCCTTGGATGTACTAATTGGTATTAATAGGTCCTATTACTCTAATTAGGTCTTAAGGGGTCCTATTAGGTCTTAAGTGGTTCTATTCTAGGTCTTAAGGGTTCTAAGGGCTCTTAAAGGGTTCCAATAGGTCATCCTAGGTGTCTTAAAGGGTTCTACTTGGGTTCTTATAGAGTTTTATGTCACAATATGGGTCTTAAAGGGTCCTAGGGTGTAATCATAGTCCTAAAGGGTCCTAGGATGTACTAATTGGACTTAATAGGTCATATTAGTACTATTAGGTCTTAAGTGGCCTTATTAGGTCTTAAGGGTCCTAGGGATTCTTAAAGAGTTCTAATAGGTCATCCTAGGTGTTTTAAAGGGTCCTACTTGGGTTCTTAAAGAGTTTAATGTCACAATAGGGGTCCTAAAGGGTCATAAGGTGTAATAAGGGTCCTAAAGGGTCATAAGGTGTAATAAGGGTCCAAAAGGGTCCTAGGATGTAGTAATTGTCCGAAAGGGTCCTTGGATGCAGTAATTGGTAAAAATAGGTCCTATTACTCTAATTAGGTCTTAAGGGGTGCTATTAGGTCTTAAGTGGTCATATTCTAGGTCTTAAGGGTCCTAAGGGTTCTTAAAGAGTTTTATGTCACAATAGGGGTCCTAAAGGGACCTAGGGTGTACTAATAGTCCTAAAGGGTCCTTGGATGTACTAATTGGTATTAATAGCTCCTATTAGGTCAAGTAAGTGGTCTTATTAGGTCTTAAAGGTCCTAAGTGTTCTTAAAGAGTTCCAATAGGTCATCCTAGGTGTCTTAAAGGGTTATACTTGGGTTCTTAATGCATTTTATGTCACAATAGGGGTCTTAAAGGGTCCTAGGGTGCACTCATAGTCCCAAAGGGTCCTATGATGTACTAATTGGTCTTAATAGGTCATATTAGTCCTATTAGGTCTTAAGTAGTCTTATTAGGTCTTAAGGGTCCTAGGGATTCTTAAAGAGTTCTAATAGGTCATCCTAGGTATTTTAAAGGGTCCTACTTGGGTTCTTAAATAGTTTTATGTCACAATAGGGCTCCTAAAGGGCCCTAAGGTGTACTAAGGGGTCCTCTAAATGTCTTAAAGGGTCCTTAGATGTACTAAGGAGTTCCTCCTAGGATAATATTTTAACATCTAACTTTACATGAATAACATTTATACATAACTCTAGAACATACATACATACATATATATATATACACATATATATGTGTGTGTATATATACACACACACACACACACACACACATATATATATATATATAGGGTATATGCACCAAGATGGAGGACACAAAAGGTTCCAAATACCTTTTTGGTCCCCCATATGTACATAGCGCATGTGGGCTATAGCGCGTACGTGCTATAGCCCGCACACACTATGGCTTGGATTTCCCAAGCCTTAGGATTGGGAAATTTAAACCATAGCGTGTGTGTGCTATAGTGCACACACGCTATTTGGTTAATTATAAAGTTAGCACATACATTAAAGTGGCTCATTTTGTTTGCCCAAACCTGCACCCAACCATGAAATAAAAAAAATAGTGCATACGCGATTCATTGTGGGTGTTTTCTCCATCAAATTGAAGCAAAAAATGGCTCCAAGACATCATCAAGGTCGAACTAGAAGAAGAGGTAAGTGATTCTACAACCATGTCTCTTCTTTGTATTGAAATTTAGGTTTAATTTTTAGTTTTCAATCAAATTTAATTGTCAAAGTTTCTTGTCTTAAATTTTATGCTTAATTAGAACTTAAAAAATATATTTTATTTTAACTACCAGGAAGGAATGATCCCCCCACAGAAAAATCTCAACCAAACCCTCCATCTTCTCCTCATGAACAAATGGATGTTGAAAATAACCAAGAAAATGAACCCCAATCGCCTCCACCAATCAAGAAACCTCCTCCTAGAACACATAAAAATTTGATTAACTAAATAGAAAGAGGGAAAAAATAAATAGAATATTTAATTAGGAGGTTAAAAGATTCTATTGGAAAAAAATCCTAAAAGGGAAACACTTTCAAAAGCAGTAGAATTAATCTTGACCCACGTAGGTTTGGTTAGTGGGAAACTTAATTTATGGCACGACAAAAGAGAAGAACAAAAACAATATTACACAAATAAATTATCATATGAGGGCATAGAAAAGAAAGAAATAAAAAAAGACGTCATTTGCAAACTCTTTAAAAAGCCAAGGGAAACTGAAACTCTTAAAACTACAACAAAGAGGTTCCCAATTCATTGGTGCTTGAATGAAGATATAAAAACAAAATTTTGGGACAGATGGTGGATGGTCTTTGATTCCCCTCCCAGTAAAAATCATGAGGTTCCTATCTATTTCTTGAGGAAAATCTATTGTAAGTTTGTCCTAAACCAAATTATTTTGAATTTCTAGAGTCTTAGGGTAGAGGTGGGGGGTCATCATTTGATAGACCTATGGAATGTTGTGACCCTAATGCGCCTAGGTTGCCCAGTGGCAAGCCACAGGTGGATCATGTTAGTATTCCTTCCAATGTGAAGGAACATGTGGAGGTGGACACACTAGGCATGATTAGTGCTCTGACACAGACTCTCATTCAATGCACCACTCCTCTAGTCGAGGGTGACCATGGTCAGTCTACCAGGGGTCATTTTTGTCATTCTTGTGGATCCTTGTGCACATTTGGTACTGCCAACAGAGAGGAAGAGGATGATGGACTGATGACTGATGATTTTCTCAATGTAACATTTGACATTGATACACAGGTAAATATTTGCAAGTTCATTGAATTTATTTGATCATATTTCATTTTTAAATGAATGAATTTAATTAAATTAGTATCTATTATTTATAATAAAAATTCAGGGAAAGAGTGTCAGTTGCAGCGACAATGATCCCCCATACTCCTTATACACTACATCGTCAACTCCACAAGTATGTATCAAATAAAACATTTTTTAAAGTATACATTTGATTATTCTATAATTATATGGATGTTTGTATCATAACGTATTGTGCATGTACATTAGTTCACAACTGGACCATCAACGTTGAAATTAGAGTACAACGAAGGGCATCATTCACATTTCATTGAGGTATGTTTATTTGCATGTTAATTTGATTTACTTGATTATAGTTAATTAATAAATGAATGAATAACTAAATTAGTTGACAAATTATGATCATAACCTAGAGTCAAAGTTGTCATGGAAATGATCAAATTCCTTCACCTGGCTTTGTGACAACATCATTTAGTCCACAGGTATATATAATAATGCATTATAATTAACAAGTCAGTGGTTTGTTCTTATATTAATGGTTGTATTATAAATTACCATACACGTGCGCTAGTTTAATGTTGGAGCTACGACATCGACACCGTAGACTGAAGGATGTGGTGGCACCTTCACAGAGGTATCATTTATTAATTAGTGGGGTTGTGAAATATTATAGGTATTCTTGATAACTTCATAATACTCTTGTTGTTTCATTTTCAGTTATTGACAGCAGAGACTCCTCCTTTTGTTCCCAATAGTTTGAATCATGGTGTAGCTGCATCTATAGCTAGTTCTAATGCACTCATCGAGGTATGGAAGAGATTACTTAATTAGAATTGTTATTTTAATAGTTTGTATTGAAAATTCTAATGATATTCATGTATGCATTTTAAATATTATTTTGATTGTTGTTGTAGGGACTCATTACTCTAGATCATCAGCATGCCCCTTCAGTGGAAATACATAGCGACTATTTGGGAGAAATAAGAAAATATTCTATTTTATGTCATCCTATAATTAAATTCCAATGTATATTAGTTATTGATGTTTATACTTGTTATTTTATCAGCTCGAGCTGCAGAAGAGTCTAGATAGGAGGACTAGTGAGTGCACTCGAAAGAGTACTGCATCTCCATCGACGTGATGATCCAAGACAACCCAAGATTTTTTTGATTCTCCTTCGAGAAAATGACTAGATTAGGGATAATCATTGTACGCCAATACGACATTACTGGACATATTTTTTTGTATATTGTATAACTGACATGTTCTATATCCATTTAGCTTTCACGAAGCCAATTTAACTTTATTAGACATATTTGATCTATGACATTATTGGACATATATATTTTTCTTCATGCTCTACAAATATATCATGTGTATTGATGTAGACTAATTTATGTTTATGTGGATGTTTTACACTTTGTAAATTACTTATGCCTTATATTTATGCTTGCACGTGTGTCTATGTATATTGTTACTAAATGATTCATACTTAATGAGAATATACATGTTTCATTTCATAAACCTAGACTCATAACTTTCATTCCAACAACTTAATGAAGTGATAATAGTTCATATAATATCAAAAATATCAATCCTACCAAAGTTTAGTCCTATTGGAGCATTTTGACCACCTATTTAGGGCATTACAAGAACGTTAAGGGATGCATAGTACATTGTGGTCTTGAATGTTTGAATGAGTTGTGAAGCATAAAAAGTTTATTCTTGGCATTTACAAATCAAATTTAAGGTGTTAGCGGAGACGGTTTGATGCTAGGACGAGCAGTTTTCAAGATATGCAATGTTTGAACTTTCAACTGTGCAACATTGCAAGTTTTTGTATCAACCGAGATTGGGTTGGAAAATGAAAATGGAAGAAAATATCCAAAATCCAAGATAGGTTATTGCAGGCCTCCATGACACGGTCCTGTAGCACCTAACGACTCATTGATACCCCTCACGAGCTCTGAGAAATAGACTCCTGAATATTAGCAATTTTGTTGCCTGGTGCACCTTGAGGGACACTTGGCTCCATAGTGGTCGAAAAAATTTGAGCCACATTGCCTCTAGGAAAGGGTCATTCTGAGTGTTCACCTAGCATTTTGGAGCTGTTGGCAAAGACAGTTCGATGCCAAGATGAGTGATTTTCAAGATATGCAATGTCTCAGCTTTCAACTGTGCAACATTGTAAGTTTTTGCATCAACTGAGATTGGGTCAGAAAATGAAAATGAAAGTGAATATCCAAAATTTGATATTGGTTATTGCAGGCCTTTATGACATAGTCCCGTAGAACTTGATGGATTGTCAATACCCCTAGCGAGCTCTGACAAATTGACTCTTGAATATCGCCAATTTTGTTCCTTCGTGCACCTTGAGGGACACTTGGCTCCATAGAGGTCAAAAATGTTTGAGCCACTTTGTGACCATAATAAGTTCACTCCTAGCATTCAAATGACATTCTAGAGTTGTTGGGGGAGACGGTTTGATGCCAAGATGAGCGGTTTTCAAGATATGCAATGTCACATCTTTCAACTGCATAATATTGCAAGTTTTTGCATACACCGAGATTGGGTCGAAAAATGAAAATGGAAGGGAATATCAAAAATCTAAGATAGGATATCATAGGAATCCATGAAATAGTCCTATAGAACCTAATGACTCATCAATATCCAAAGCGAGCTCTGAGAATTCGAATCCTGATTATCGACAATTTTGTTGCCTGGTGCACCTTGAGGGACATTTGCCTCCATAGCGGTCAAAAATGTTCGAGCCACTTACCCTCCATGATAGGGTAATTCCTAGCATTCACCAAACATTTCAAAGCTATTGATGGAAATGGTTCAATGCCAAGATGAGCGGTTTACAAGATATACAATGTTTCAGCTTTCAACTGCGCAATATTGCAAGTTTTTGCATCAATTGCGATTGGGTCAGAAAATGAAAATAAAAGTGAATCTCCAAAATTTGAGATAGGTTATCGTAGGAATCTATGACATGGTCTTGTAGCACCTAACGACTCATTTTTACCCCTCGTGAGCTCCTAAATATCGCTAATTTTTTTGCCTGGTGCACCTTGAGGGACACTTGGCTCTATAGAAGTCGACAACGTTTGAGCCACTTCATGACCATAACAGGGTCATTCCTAGTGTTCACCTGACATTCCACAACTATTGATGGGGAAAGTTTGATGCCAGGATGAGTGGGTTTCAAGATATGTAATATTTCATATTTCTTTTGTGAATAGTGCCTTTCCTATTAAGTTAATATAAAAGTTACATATTCACAAAAAAAGGGCCAGAGATATAAAAATCACCCCACTAGAGCATCAGACGGCACAAAGCCAAAAAAGGAAACTAGAAACTATTCATCAAAAAAACCATAAAGCCTTCAGGCTACAAGAGCACTGTCGGCCGAAGGAGGATCTCTGTCTTCAGAACCCCAGGTATCCCTAGGATTGAGAGGAGGGTCGGGAACTGACCAGCTATCAACAACATCATATTTTTCTTTTTATTTTTTCTTTCTCCTTCGACCGAGGTGGAAAAATAGCCAAAGCTAGGTGGGGGAAGGACCATTTGGAGGAAGGGCCACCATGAACAGCAGGAGCATCAGGAGGGGCAGAAAAAATTAGAGATAGAGAGCGGCCAAAGGCACAGTGAGGCAGAGAAGCTGAGTGGCACCGCCATCCAGCATCACCATCCCTAGGAGAGTGGTGGGGGGAACCTATGAATGCAGAGTACAGGATAAGCAAGCCAAAGAGCTACGGCCATGACGGTGACCCCTGGATAGAGTACAATCTATAGAAATAGAATCAGGAGGTACCCGGGCAACCGTACAAGGGGCATTGCCCCAATGATTGAGAAGCTCCCGAAGGTGGGCCACCTCCAGAGACACTTTATTTCCTTGTACCTAAATCTGCATCATCACATTATTACATATACAAGCTTTATTATACAAAGAAACATTTATATCAAGAAAGATGTGAGTGAAAAGAATAGCATTCCTATATTTTCATAAAGTGAACAAAATCTCCATCTTGAAAGTATGCCAAATGAAGGTAAACTTGGACAGAAGTCTCAGAGGGTCTCCCAAGACAATCATATGCCAAGAGAAGGGCTTGGACTAGAATGGTTTAAAAAAATCATGAATCAACTGCCAATATTGTTGAGCTCTCCTACAGAACCAAAAAATATGCAAAAACAATATAGGTTTCCCACAAAAGGGACACCTAGGTGTTTGAGCTGAGGGCCCAAAGGAAGAACTTGGAGGAGAAAAAACCAAGAAAAGAGAGCCATCTTAGGCTAATTAATAGCTAACCAAATGGTTTGGAAATGAGAGCTCCATTGGTAAGTAGAAGAGTGTAAATTCCATCTCTAGTTGAGAATGTCCACTATGGGAAAATGCGGAGACAACCATCTATATCCCATCTTCGGCTTGTAGTTTGTAAAGGGAGTGGAAGGGTACCATTTCCAATCTTTCCACTAGGGTCAAATAGACTGAATACCCAACTTATGAAGTAAATGATCTAGAATAGAAGAAACCAACAGATCAAAAGTCTGACAATCTGGATGAGCCAAATAGAACTAAGTCTGCATATCTTTCCAAGAGAGGAGGCTCATAGTGGCCCTGGAAAAGAGGTTCTTAGGTGTTCTAATGCCATGTTTAAAAAAATGAAGAGCACTGGCACCTTGAGTCTTAGCCAGAGGAATACCATGAATGGAGAACAATAGAGACCACCAAAGGTTATGTTGATTCAAAGAAATCCTACTACGAAAGCCATCCCCATCCCAATGAAGCTAAGGTTTGATATCTTCCCAGGCCTTCCATATGCTCTTAATCACAAATGTGTCTTGAATCTATACAGGTTCTCGCATAATGAGAAGAGTTTGAAGACCAATCCCTTTCTAGGCAGGCCTATGAAAAGGATAGTCGGAAGAAATGTAATTTCAGACAAGAATTTTCAAGGCTTCATCACCTATGAGAGCATGGATAATCCACTTATCACATAGAGAGAGCCCTTGTTTTCGACTGGAGGGTAGGCCAAAGCCACCAGAATCTTTGGGGAGACAACAAAAATCCTAAGAAACTCTATGGAACCCATGGCCCTCGGCTCCCAAAGCCAAGAGGAAATATTTGAGAAGGTGTTCTAGCTTGAGGTAAGAGGCTTTAGAAGGAGCCCAGCATGAAGAATAATAGACATGAGTAGCAACCAAAACCTTTGAACAAATCTGAAATTTTCCTGCAAGAGAAAGAGGTTTAGAAATCCAATACTGTAAGTGCTTTTCAATTTTAGCAACCATAGAATTCCATAAATCCACAGAGGAGCCTTGAAAATAAAAGGGAATGCCCAGAAAGTGGAAAACTTCCCCATGCTGAACACATTTCTAATCAAAATTAGCCAGCCAAGGAGGTGTAGAAGAAAAAATTATCTATAGCAGAGAGTCTTATGCCATTGAATATAAGACCCAGAGGCCTGCCAAAAGGTATCCAAGCATTGCAAGGTGTTAGATATGTTTTCCTCATCCTCAAGGAGAGTGAGGAAGGAATCATCAGTAAAGTGCCCATTGACAAGCTGGGAAGAAGAATCAGGAAGAGAGATGCCTCACAGTAACCTAGAGGAAACATAGTTGGCAAGAAGATAACCAAATCCTTCAGTAGCAAGCACATACATTGCAGGAACCAGTGGAAAACCCTGGTGAATGGACCTAAAATTCCCAAAGGTGTTAGATTGGGAGCCATTGATAGAGATACAAGCAGCGACATCACCAAAAAGAATTTCCATAGACTGTACAAAATTGGGACCAAAAACAATAGCTTGCAACATGAAAATAATAAAAGGCCATTCAATGTGATCATAAGCTTTGGAAAAATCAATTTTGAGAAACAACATGCTTTGTTTGGATTGATGAGTCCATTCCATTCCTTCCTAGACAATAATAATATTGTCAAGGATATATCTAGACTTAATGAAACCAATTTTCTCTGGATGAACAATCAGAGGGAGGAGATGTCTGATCTTAAGAGCTAAAGCCTTCACAATGATCTTCTATGAAACATTCAACAAGGTGATGGGCCTCCAGTAACAGATATCTTTGGAATCATCAGCTTTAGGTATGGATTTAATATTTCCTTTATTAATAATAGCACCAAGACTTTTATTATGATAGGATTTGAGATACACTTTATGCAGGTCAGGACTATATCATCCCATAAATTCTTATATAATTCACAGGGGAAGCCATCACACCCAGGAGTCTTTTCATCAACCATAGAAAATACAGCCTCCTTTAGGTCACTAATTGTGAGAAGTCATTCATAGAAGGCATGCTGCTTGACCGCCAGGCAGTTTGGAGTAATAGCAATACACGCCTAGATAGCTTCTTCCTTAGTAGCTGAGTTTCCTTGTCATGAAAACACTTTCTCATAGTGTTGAACAAAAGCTTGAAAAATATCAGGAAGTTCTGAGAGAGTTTCGTTACCATGCTTGATTTTTTTGATCCCAAAGTTGGTCTGTCAGGCTCTGAGAGCATGAAAAAACTCTTTAGAAGCTTTATTGCCCACCTCCAGCCAGTGGAGGGCAGCTTTGATTTGATCTCCCTGAGAAACATAGTTATCAAAAATTCTCTTCTCATGTCGGAGCTGCACAAGCTTAAGCTGAAGCTCAAAATCAAAGGGATTCAAAGCGAGAGCATCAGAGGCACTCCGAAGAGCTTTTGTGTTAACTTCATAAAAATATTTCTTGTACAAAACCAACTCGCAGCCATAGATGCGAAGACATCTAGCAGTACAGGTGATGGAATCATTCTACCAAGGGATCCACCCAGAGTGGCTGTGGGGCCGAGGCTCTAAATTCAAAACTCATAGAATGTGAGCAACACTGGAAGCATGATTCAGTATAGACGTGTTGAGAAAAAATTGAGTTCTAACAGGTCACTGAGCAGAAGATTGCCATGTAATGGAAAAAAAGATGGGATAGTGGTCTGGCAAGGGAATGATAGGTAACTCTCGATCTTCAGAAAAGGAGAAAAAATATTGAGCAGTTATCATTGCACGATCAAGCCTCTTAATTATGCGGTCAGAACTAGGTCTAAAATTAGACCAAGTGTGCCAGACCCCACTCTGTCGATGGCGGTAAGCATTGGGATAAAAAAGGCCTAGTTTTTTATGCATATAGTACCATGCTTCCCTTTCTCTAGTTGTCCATTGAAAAGGAGAAATCCCTTCCTTGTCAGAGGCCAACTCAACCATATTAAAGTCCCTACACATCACCCATGTTTCTGGAGGCAAATTATCTGCCAACCAACACCAAAGTTGAGATCTTTCCACAACATCATTGGGAGCATAAATATTAACTATACCAAAGGAATGATTATTGAAGGAAAACAAGATCCAAGTGACACGCTGCATTAGATCAGAACCATGTGTAATAATAGAAGATTGAAGGCGAGGTGATAGAATAGTAATGACACTACCTTTACGAGATTCATGTTGAGAGGAAAACATAATACCGTCCATCGAAATGACACGACAGGTAGAGGTGAGTGAAAAATTAAAATTTTAACTTCCTGAATAAACAAAACATCTAGACTACAAATTCTATAATGAGTATCCCGAACATAGTACTTTTTGGAGAGGTCAATTAGACCTCGAACATTCCAGGATAGAAAATTCATGAAAACTCATCCTCAAGAGAGGAGAAACTATTCTGCAAGAAAGTTGGAATGAAACCAAAGCTGGTGGGTAAATCTCTAGAGGAGACATACTACCTCTTTTCATCTGGGTCGTCTGCATGCCCATCAGGGCTACAAGCCCAAAGCATATTCTGCAAGGAAACAATTGAAGATAGCTTGCAGAGTGCGCACCACCATTGGGGTGGTAGACCACACAACTAGAGATTTCCTCTGAGAAGCAGGGTTTTCCGTTTGAGTAACTAGCAGCAGCCCTTCGGCAACAGGTAATTTCTCTCCATCCGGAGGAGTCGAAAGAGGAGCAAAAGTGGAAGTGGTGGATGCCTACTTGGGAGCTGAAGAGGTCTTGCCTTTTCACACAACCGTAGTCTATTATTCCTTCTACCCAGCCTTAGAAATTTTAGCAAGTATTTCCTTTGACTGTGGCTTAACCCGAGGAACAACCAAAGGGAAATCCTTAATCTTATGCTCAGCCAATTGACACCTATAAAAAGTGCTTGAAAAGTTCAAATAAATCACCTTCTGAGAAAATGTATGAGTACCGACCTAAATCTCAACAAAGTCTTTGAGGTCCTTGGACAGGTCAACCTCAATGCAAACCCGCTTTTGCGAATGAGCATTGAAAAATTTATCATGCTCCATGATAATGACTTTTCCAAGGGTTTTGGAAATAGACTTAATAAATGGCCAACATGGCAATGGGAGAATGGGAAAATCAACCCAGATAGGAACCCTAAGTTTCTTGTCATCCGAAATGGTGAAGTCTCGGGACCACCTTTGGAAAACATGCAAGGAGGACTAAACCATCCAAGGGGCACGACTGAAGACTGCCTCTGCTTGGGAAGGGTTAGAAAAATAAAATAGAAAAAAAATTTAGTAAGGTTTTGAACACCTTCTAGGTGGGCTCCATGAGGATTCCAACTCTTTTTGACCCACTCTTTATGAATACTTTCAGGCAGAGTGCGACCCACAAAATACCCTATCAAGGTATGTTTCTCTAACCAATCACAAGCAGCATCAAATTTATGCATGTTAAGAACAATATTAGGGCTACCTCGTGGAAGACCTTCAGGATGAACTTGTGCGGTCACTTGTTCAGAGGAGGCACCATGACTTTCTAAAGCATCAACTCGAGCACCAACATCAACTGTTGGGCCAAAGTTGGTCAGAGCCATTATAAACTAACCCTAATGAAAAATCCAGTAGTAAATGCGGTGTGAGAAGTGGGAAACTCAAGAAAAAAGATCAGATAGAAAGCCATACACATGAAACCCTAGCCTATATCAGAAGTCTATTTTTTGAGCTTCTCAATGTTTCATCTTTCAACTGTGAAACATTGCAAGTTTTTGCATCAACTGAGATTGGGTCAGAAAATGAAAATGAAAGGGAATTTCCAAAATTTGAGATAGGTCATCGCAAGCCTCCATGAAATAGTCACATATCACCTAATGGATTGTTGATACCCCTTGTGAGCTTCGAGAAATGGACTCCTGAATATCACCAATTTTGTTTCCGGGTGAACCTTGAGGGACACTTGGCTCCATAGCAGTCAAAAATGTTTGAGCCACTTCATGACTATAACAAGGTCATTCCTAGAATTCACTTGACATTTTAGAGCTTCTGGCAGAGATGGTTTGATGCTAGGATGAGGGGTTTTCAAGATATGCAATGTTTTAGCTTTCAACTGTGTAACATTGCAAGTTTTTGCATAAACCGAGATTGGGTCGGCAAATGAAAATGGAAGTGAATCTCCAAAATCTGAGATATTCTATCATAGGCCTCTATGACATGGTCTGGTATCACCTAACATCTCATCAATACCCCTCCTGAGATCCAAGAAATGGACTCCTAAAGATTGACCATTTTGCTGCCTGGTGCACCATGAGGGACACTTGGCTCCATAGCTGTTGACAATTTTTGAGCCACTGCATGACCGTAATAGGTTTTTTCCTAGAATTCACGCATCATTCCAAAGCTATTTGTGGAGACAATTTGTTTCTAGGACGAGTGGATTTAAAGATATGCAATGTCTCAGTTTTCAACTGCGCAACATTGCAAGTTTTTGCATCAACTGAGATTGGGTCAGAAAATAAAAACAAAAGTGAATATCCAAAATCTGAGATAGGATATCGTAGACCTCTATGACATGGTCTTGTATCACCTAACAGCTTGTCGATACCCCTCACGAGCTTTGAGAAATAGACTCTTGAAGATCGGTAATTTTGTTGCCTAGTGCACCTTGAGGGACACTTGGCTCCATAGCGGTCAGAAATGTTTGAGCTACTTTGAATCTGTAATAAGGTCATTCCTATTGTTCACCTGATATTCCAGAGCTGTTGGGAAAGATGGTTTGAAGCCAGAACAAGTGATTTTCAAGGTATGCAATGTTTCAGCTTTCAACTACGCAACATTGCAAGTTTTTGTGTCAGCCAAGATTGGGTCAGAAAATGAAAATGAAATACAAAATCTGATATAGGTTATTGCAAGCCTCCATGACACGGTCCCATAGCACCTAACGGCTTGTCGATACCCCTCGCGAGCTTTGAGAAGCAGACTCCTGAAGATCGATAATTTTGTTGCCTGATGCACCTTGAGGGGTACTTGGCTCCATAGCGGTTGAAAACGTTCCAGCAACTTCACTTATGTAATAGGGTTGTTCCTAGAAATCACCTAGCATTCTGGAGCTGTTGGAAAAGATAGTTTGATGCAAGGACAAGCAATTTTCAAGATAGGCAATGTCTCAGCTTTCAACTGTGCAACATTACAAGTTTTTTCATCAACGGAGATTGGGTCAGAAAATGAAAATGGAAGGGAATCTCAAAAATTTGATATAGGTTATCATAGACCTCCATAAAATGGTCCCATAGCACCTGATGTCTTGTCGATACCCCTTGCGAGCTCCGAGAAACAAACTCCTAAAGATCAATAATTTTGTTGCGTGGTACACCTTGAGGGACACTTAGCTCCATAGAGGCCGACAACATTCAAGCCACTTCACCTCCATAAAAGGGTTGTCCTTAGCGTTCACCTAACATTCTAGAGTTTTTGGCAGAGATGGTTCGATGCCAGGATGAGTGCTTTTCAAGATATGCAATGTTTTAGCTTTCAACTACGCAACATTACAAGTTTTTGCATCAACCGAGATTGGGTTAGAAAATGAAAATGAAAAGGAATCTCAAAAATATGAGATAGTTTATCATAGCTCTCCATGATACAGTCCTATAGCACCTAACAAATCATTGATACCCCTTGCGAGCTCTAAGAAATGGACACCTGAAGATCGGAATTTTTTTTGCCTGGTTTACCTTGAGGGATACTTGGCTCCATAGCGGTCGACAATGTTTGATCCACTTTGCCTCTGTAAAAGGGTCATTTCCAGAATTCAATCAAAATTCCAAATCTATTGGAGAAGATGGTTTGATGTGAGGATGAGCGGTTTTCCAGATATGCATTATTTCAGCTTTCAACTGCGCAACATTGAAAGTTTTTGCATTAACCGAGATTGGGTTGGAAAATGAAAATAGAAGGGAATATCCAAAATTAGAGATAGGTTATCATAGGCCTCCATGAAACAGTCCCATAGCACCACATGAATCATTGATATCCCTCGCCAGATCTGAGAAATAGACTCCTGAAGACTGGCAATTTTGTTGCCTAGTGCACCTTGAGGGACACTTGGCTACATAGTGGTCGGAAACGTTCAAGCCACTTTTCCTATAATAGGGTCATTCCTAGAATTCATCTAGAATTTTGGAGCTATTAGTGGAGATGGTTTGATTCCAAGATGAGTGGTTTGTAAGATATGCAATGTCTCAGATTTCAATTGTGCAACATTGCAAGTTTTTGCATCAACCGAGATTGGGTTGGAAAATGAAAATGGAAGGGAATATCTAAAATCTGAGATAGGTTATTGTAGAACTCCATGACACAATCCCATAGAACCTAATGAATCATTGATATCCCTAATGATCTCTGAAAAATAGACACCTGAAGATCGACAATTTTTTTGCGTGGTGCACCTTAAGGGACACTTGGCTCCATAGCAGCCGGCAACGTTAGAGCTACTTTTCCTTCATAAAAGTTTTATTCCTAGTGTTCACCTGATAATACAAAGCTATTGGAAGTGATGGTTTGATGTGAGGATGAGCGGTTTTCAAGATATGCAATGTTTTAGCTTTCAACTACGCAGCATTGCAAGTTTTTGCATCAAACTGGGTCAGAAAATGAAAATGGAAGGGAATCTCCAAAATCTGAGATAGGTTATCACAGGTCTCTTTGACATGGTCTTGTAGCATCTAACATCTTGTTGATACCCCTCACGAGCTTTGAGAAATAGGCTCTTGATGATCAGAAAGTTTGTTGCCTAGTGCACCTTGAGGGACACTTGGCTCCATAGCAGTCGAAAACATTCGAGCCACTTTGAATCCATAATAGGGTTGTTCCTAGCATTCAACTAACATTATGAATCTTTTCACGGAGATGGTTTGATGCCAGAATGAGTGGCTTTCAAGATATGCAATGTTTAATCTTTCAACTACACAACATTACAAGTTTTTGCATCAAACGAGATTGGGTTGGCAAATGAAAATCGAAGGGAATCTCAAAAATGTAAGATAGGTTATTTCAAACCTCCATGAAATAGTCTCGTAGCACTTGACGGCTGATCAATACCCCTTACGAGCTTCGAGAAACAGACTCCTGAAGATCGGCAATCTTTTTGCCTAGTGCACCTTGAGGGACACTTGGCTCCATAGCGGTTGGAAAAATCCAAGCCACTTTTCCTCCATAACAGTATTATTCCTAGTGTTCACCCAACATTCTGGAGCTATTGGCAGAGATGGTTTGATTCTAGGATGAGTGGTTTTCAAGATATGCAATATCTCAGCTTTCAATTGCGCAACATTTCAAATTTTTGCATCAACCGAGATTGGGTCAGCAAATGAAAATGAAAGAAAATCTCAAAAATATGAGATAGGTTATCAAAGGCCTTTGTGACACAGTCCCATAGCACCTAACATCTTGTCGATACACCTCAGGAGCTCCAAGAAATAGACTCCTAAAGATCGGTAATTTTGTTACCTAGTGCACCTTGAGGGACACTTGGCTCCATAGAGGTTGACAACATTCGAGCCACTTTGAATCCATAATAGGGCCATTCCTAGCATTCACCCAACATTCCAGAGCTGTTGGAAGAGATGGTTTTAAAAATATACAATGTTTCATCTTTCAACTGCACAACATTGCAAGTTTTTGCATCAACTGTAATTGGGTCAAAAAATGAAAATGAAAATGAAAGGGAATCTCCAAAATATGAGATAGGTTATCATAGGCCTCCTAGACATGGTCTCATAGCACCTAATGGATTATCGATACCCCTTGCGAGCTCTGAGAAATGAACTCCTAAAGATCAACAATTTTGTTGCCCGGTGCACCTTGAGAGACACTTGGCTCCATAGCGATCGACAACATTTGAGCCACTTCACCTCTGTAATAGGGTTGTTCCTATAATTTACCCAACATTTCAGAGCTATTGGAAGAGATGGTTGGATGCCAAGATGAACATTTTTTAAGATATACAATGTCTCAACTTTTAACTATGCAACATTGCAGGTTTTTTCATCAACTGAGTTTGGGTCAGAAAATGAAAATGGAAGGGAATATCCAAAATACGAGATAGGTTATCTCAGACCTCTGTGACACGGTCCCATAGCACTTAGCAACTCATCGATACCCATAATGAGCTCCAAGAAATGAACTCCTAAATATCGGCAATTTTGTTGCCTGGTGCACCTTGAGGGACACTTGGCTCCATAGCGGTTGGTTCAGAAATTGCTTTGAGCGTCGAGATTGAGAAATCCCTAGTTTTTAGGTAGGGGTTATCCAAATATATAATTATTTTAAATGAGATTTTACGTTCTCTACACCTGTATTCTTAGATGAGATTTTATTGATACCATCAAAGGAAAATGAAAGGTATAGTTTAAATGATTTTTTTGTAGATACATATATACAAAGAATGTTCTAGCATGAAACATGACAATAAGGTTAACATATATTTCTAGAATTCAATTTGTGAACATATTTATTTTAATTAATGATGAAAAATATGTTTACAACTTAGCTCATTAGAAGCATTAGGAGGAAATAGTTGATAAGAGAAAACCTCTGGTATTGCCCCAAAAAACAAAAAGAGAAAATTTGTTATTAAATCTTACAAAATTCCCGTTATACATATGGGGTAATGCATGAGAAATTTACAGTCCACCCAATGTGGATTCAAGGGAATTAATTCCCTTACAAATATACATGTTATATGCACATGTATTCAACTTTATTCGACATTACAACATTTTGGATTCACTTTTAGTCCAATGAACCAGTCGGCTCTTCCCTACCCTTTATTGTCTCAAGTATTGCCTTGTGGTTTGACTCGTGAACCTTCCAAAGAGTTTTATTATGTGGTTTTCCTCCATATTTGGTCAAATGGACATTTGATGCAATGATAAGGTTGAATAATGAAAAATCTTCCTATGTGTCTCCCAATCATCTAACAACCACAACTTTGGGTTCTTCATACAATAATGTCTAATCCATGTACCAGTTACAACCACTACTCCTATAGGGTATTCTGATCCTTCATTATCTATAACCGAGTGATGTGATTTCTTTTTGGCCTCAACAAAATTACACAAATAATAATATGTCCCTTTGTCATTGTCTTTAGGTGTAATAACAACAAAAACATGGTCTACAATGATAGAAGCATAACGAGGAGATAAATTTAACGAATACTTATGATAAAGTACTAAATTTGAGACTATTTATTAGTTGAAAATTTACCCGGTTACGCTAGATCAGACAAACAGTCAAAATCAATGGATGATTCCATTTGTGTCAGTTGCAATGTTGTTGGGGGATGATAGGAGTCAAGTGAGCTCAAAATTTGTGTAGATCATTTGTCAACCCATTCCTTTGACTCACACTCATCCCAATCTTCATATGCACATGATGAACAAAAGCATGCCATATGTTGTGTACGGATGATACATGAACCTACATTAGAGCGTCTAAAAGAGTGTATCTCACTTGATCCTATTAATGTACAACAATCCTCATATGGTTCAATGTTAGTTTCACCCATCAACCAAAAAAATATATGAACCATAGAATCACCTTCATTACCTGGATCCATTATAGCATTACACCACTAGACAATACATCTCGCATCTGACAATGTTGCTTGTTCTTTGTACTTTAATTCTTCATGTGCTAAGGCCCTTTTTATACATGCACCTGCACCATCATGCTCTCCCTTTCCATGACCGGCCTCTATAAAATTCCACATATACTGAATACCAGTATTCATATGCATCCTTCTCAACCAATAAAGCATCTGAGAATTCTTGAACTGTGATGCACAATTGTCTAACCATATGATGTGTCAACGATATGATATGCTCCTATTACTCAAATCACCATAAAATAGATGAAAGAAACCGTGTACAAACTCTGTATAATGCGAACGATCGTCGCTGATGTAAAAATGATACTCCCTAAATATCTTCCTATTCTCCTTTGTACTGTCAGGTGAATGGATAAATGTTACATGGACAAATATATCAACTTGTTTCAAGCTATAATACTTTTCTTGCACCTCATTTTGTGGTTGTAGATTGTAGTTCTCTGCGAATTCGACAACTGAAACAATGATATCAAGTGGGAATGTGTCCTTGCACAACTTGAATTGCACATACAACCATCGAGCTCTATGTGTATGCCTTGCATACTCATACACAATCTTATCATGAAAAATATCCATGAACTGATACACTGGAATATTTTCAATTACTAAATCTCATCTTTTAGCCTCCTTTCCATCTTTTAGAGCATATGCGACTATCTAATATTTTCCAAAATCTACTTTTTTATTCCCAATTGCATGTGTACTCTTCATATGTTGAAAAATTGGAAAATGTTACAAACCACCACAATCCATACATGTACCATTCAAGCATGTGAGCTTTTAAAATTCTTTCCCATCCGATCTTTCACATAAAATTGTAGTAATTAATTCCCTTGAAGATGTAGGTGGGTCATTTATGTTACAATCCTGCAAAACATTGTTAGAATGCAAATCTACACATATATGATTATAAACATAAAAATGGTTAGAAAATTCAATATGTACCCTATAACAACAAGTGGTGTGTGTGTGTGATTTATCTTCACATAAAAAGGTTTAGCCATTTCAAAATATCTTTTACTAATTTTAAATTGAGGATATGTATGTATACATTTTGCAAAGAATTATGTCTGAGTTGAATCCAAAAAATGTTTCGGATGTGGAATGCGGATTCGACTACCAATCCTCCTTCTTAAAACATATCTTTGATTGGGAGATACTCGTGTTTTATTCTTCCAAAAGTATTCAATCATAGATTTTAAAGCTTCAACAATTGATTTATCTTTCTGCGGTAGTCTACCAAAAAATGCCCATAACTCATTGTTATTTGGATCTTCCACTCTTTGACGCCTTCCCACAACTCTCATTAGAGACTTTCTACTTATTTTCAATGCTTTAATTGTCTTTCTAATGAGTTGAGATTTCCTTATTTGAGTGCTTACTATTTTTGATGTAAGTCCATGTCGTGTGACATTAGTATCTTTCGTGTGTGATGTAGAACCCACACTCTCATATGCAAGCATTAGATTCTTTACAATAGATTTTTCACTTGACTCATCCATCATTTTTAGCCCAAGAATCTTCATGATGGGCCTAAATTTTAGATTTCTCATCATTTGAACAAATATTTGACATCTTCCTATCATATTTAAATTCTCAAAAAAAAAATCCAAATACGGATAGCATATCTTTGACAAGTACGCTTGGGAATCTTGTCAGGCATTTGTTGCAAAATGTTAGTATCAATATCAATCAAATATTTTGGCTTTCTGCAAACAATTCTATATTCTAGGATGTGTTTTCAACTGTTGAGTGGCCTCAATATTAAAAACATCAACAACATTATGTGTCAATTATGTACCTTCAACTGAAGATGATGTGCCTTCAAATTTACATGTGAAATACAGATCCTCACCAACTTGAGATGTTAATGGTGTGCCTTCAGCATGACATGATGTTGTGTCTACACCTTCTGATGTAGATAATGATGTGCCTTCAACATGATACAATGGTGTGGCTTCAAGCTGATACAAGGGTGTGTCTCCAACATTGGATGGTGGTGTCTCTTGAACTTGGGAACTCATAGATGATGTGCCCACATCTTTATAATTCAATTGTTTTGTTGCACGCAAGTTTATCATTCGTTGTCTTTTTGTTTCCAATTCTAATTCTCTCTTACTTTCTATTGATGTTTCATGTTCCTATCCAAAGACAAATATTCTTCTATGGTACACAATTTTTTGTGTTCATGAATTTTTCTCATTCTTTCCATTTTCTTCTCTGTCTCTTTCATGCTCTTCTGGTGTTAGAGTCTTTGCTTGTTTTCGTGGCATGGTGATGATTTCTACATATGAATTCATTACAACTTTCAAATTAACATATCAATCTATTACAATAAGTGAAACTTTATAATATCAATCTAAATTATATTAACTCAAAATGTAATAGAAATGTATGAAAAATTATAATATAAATCTTTTACAATATGTCAAATTATTTCTTCAACAAATCCATATCATAGCAATTACAAACAAAAAGACTCTTTATTCACAATTCACATGTAAAAAAAAAAAAAACTTACCTCAATGGATCAATTTTGGTGAAGAATGATTGACTTTCGCACTTTGATGTTGATTTTTGAACAAAAATGTGTTGCAAATTGATAGAATATACTTCTTTGTGATCTTCAACACCATGAAAAGTGAATATTTGTCAAACAGACTGTAGAAATCAGATAGTATACAGTTAAAAGTGGGACTCTTTCACGAGTTTCTTACCTTTGTTACCGTTTTATGTGTTCTTAAATAGCACATACGAGGTATAGTGCGTGCACGCTATAGGACATACACACTATAGGGCATACGTCTTATGTTAAACATACAAAATGAAAAAGGGAGTGAGGGGGTAACAAGGGAGGAGAGAGAGAGAGAGAGAGAGAGAGAGAGAGAGAGAGAGAGAGAGAGAGGTGGGACTCTCTCTCTCTCTCTCTCTAGCATATAACATACTTGTCATTAAGCTTCTATTATGGTTTGTAATGTTTTCTAAATATTTTTTAACATTTTCTACCATTCTACTACAATTTTCTATCATTTTCTAACATTTTCTAACATACTACTACAATTTTATAACATTTGCTAACATTCTACTATAGTTTTATAACATTTTCTAACATATTCTAACATTTATACTATGATTTTCTAATGTTTTTTAACATTTTGTAACGTTCTACTATGATTTTATAACATACTACTACAACTTTTTAGCATTTGCTAACATCCTACTACGATTTACTAACACTTACTAAGACACTACTACAACTTTCTAACATATTCTAACATTTCTACTGCAATTTTCTAATATTTTCTAACATTTGCTAACATTCTACTATGATTTTGTAACATACTAATACAATTTTCTAACATTTTCTAAAATTTCTACTACGATTTTCTAACATTTCTACTAACTGTAAATTATTTAAACCAAATAACTAACTAGAATAAATATAAAATATATAACTTACAATAAAAAATGAGAAAAATGCATGTACCTAATACTAATAACAATCAGAAGAAGTCAAAAAATCTTGGGATGTGTTGATGTCGTACTGGACTTCACTGGTTCGGTCTAAGCCTCGGGTACACAAAATCTCCAACGGTAAATTGTGAAAATGAAATGGGTAGCTGGAAACATATAAAAAATCCAGTAAAAAATGGCTTTAGTCAAAGGGGGTGTTCGAGCGAACTACCTTACATGAGGTAGTTCACGCTAAGGGGGGTCTTTGCATGAACTACCCCTTGTAAGGTAGTTCATACGAAGTTAGTTAATCCCTTCATGTGAACATGGGGCTTTGAGTGAAGGTAGTAAAATTGAGAAATATTGGGAAAGATGGATTTCCTTCATCCCAAAAAGTGGGACACACTATTATGAGATCACCCATTTCTTATTCTTGGAGGGTTTTCTTGTTCTTCATGTTTTCTGGCCACTTTTTGGTATTTCTGATCGCGCAAAGGTTTTCCTTATCGATGAAGCTTAATGACTCATTTCTCGATGATGTTATGTTTGTGTCTGACCAACTTGAGGGATCATAATTCTTATTTCATTCATTAGAGGAAGATCCTTATGATTTGGGTCCTAACCTATTTGTTGTAATACATTTTTATTTAATTGGGGAATGTAATATTGTTTAGCTGACCTAATGTTTGTGAAGGTTTTATGTACTCTTGTAGTTGATTTCCATGAGAGGGGGAATTGAGACAGAACAAAATAGAACCTTAGCACTTGTAGAGATTTTATCTATAGATCAAATGGAAGAAAGTACCTAAGGAAGGTTCATGTATTTGTTGTTGCAGGTAGATCCTATAGAGAGATAACCTATTGAAGGTTCCAATCAGGCCTATATGCCTAGAATGTATTGTTGTTTATAGTAGTTTCATGTAACTAGTATATCATAATAAGAAGGTTGATCTTGCATTCTTTTTTTTTGTTTTGATGACTTATGTTGTGTGACTCTTGCTTTAAGGAATTTTTTGAACTCTACGAGTACCCATTGTCCTTGATTAGATCAAGTGGTATCAGAGAAAGGTTTTTAACCTAGGGTTTTTTTGTGGGGTGGAGGAAGAGAGGATCCAACCTAAAATAGTTGAAGTTTGTGAAGATGAACATAAGAAATTCTAGAAGTGGAGCAAGGAATGTAGATCCAGCTATCTTGGATATGTTGAGACAAATTTTTGCTAGATTGGTAGTGGAAACAACTTAGAGGAGAGGAAAACACATTAAAGATGAAAGTGATGAAGAAGGAGAGGAACGTAAATAGGAAAGGGAAGCACTAAAAATGAGAAAAAATAAGAGTCAAATAAAGAGGAATAGAGGTTCTTCTGATCCTTGACCAATGTGAACAAGAGACCTCATTTCAACCCACCTGACTATCATGGTAACTTTGATTCAGATGAATTGATAGATTGGATAAAAAATATGGACAAGTACTTTGAAATTGAAGGAACCAGTGATGAGAAGAAGGTAAAATATTCCTGCACTAAGTTAAAGGGACATGTATCCTTATCGTGAGAACGCAGACAGATCGACAGAGAATGGGTAAAGAAAAGATCAAATATTTGGATAGAATGGTGAGTAAAGTAAAGGCTAATTTTTTGACTGAGGCTTACCGAGTGAGTCTATTTTAGATGCTACAAAACTTGAATCAGAGAGACCTAAGTGTTAAGATTTATACTAAAGAGTTTTATAAGATAAATATTAGATTTGGTCATGTAGATGATGAAGCTAAACAAGTTTCTTTCTACGTTAATGGTTTAAGGGTGTCAATATAGGATGAAATGAATATGATATAGATCATTAGGAATGTGGAATAAGATTACAAGTGGGCTTTGAAGGCTGAAGAAAATTTGAACCGAAAGCATGAACAAAGGCAAAGAGGTAGAGGAGGAAAGCTTTAGAGAGGTTGATCCAGTTCTAATGCTGGAGGAGGAAGATCTTTTGCAGATCTGGGCATTGTGAGTTAGAAGCTAAGGATAATGATTGCTATAGGAGAAATGTAGAAGTTCCTATCTTAATGAAAGACAAAGTAGTGGTGATAGAAGAAAGTTCAGTGGCACTTGTTTAAAATGTAGTGAAGCTAGACATCAAGCCTTTGAATGAAAATAAGGAAACTTTCAGAAGAAGGAAAAAAGTAGTAGGGGAAACTTTTTTTACAGATGAAGAGTCCTCTAGATCAATAAAAAAAAATCAAGCAGAGGATTGAGAAACTTTGATAACTCATATAACTCTATACCAAAGAGAACAAGATATGGATCTATTATAGAGGAAGAATTTGTTCTGAACCATATGCTAGATACAAGACAAGGTATGAAAAGTTGTCATAGATAGTGGAAGTTTTGATAATATTGCCTAAGACGAGTTGGTGGACAAAATGAGTTTGCAGAGATTAAAAAATCCTAAATTGTATTAGATCGCATGGTTAAAAGATGAAAAAAGGTACTGGTAAGTGAACAATGCCTAGATAAATTTAAGATTGGGAAGTATTATGATGAAGTTTTGTGTGATATTATGCCTATGGATGTGTATCATACCTTGTTGGGTAGACCATGTAAGTATGATAGGAAAGATATACATGATGTTAGAAATAATGTATACACCATTATTGCTAATAGAATGAAGCAAAATTTGTTACCTTTAGATAAACCCATTATGAGTTAAGTGTGTACTAGTGCTCAAATATTTCTAGTGGATGACAGAAAGTTATTGGATGGTATGACGCATGATAATGTGTGTTTTTATTTAGTACCCAAGATGTCCAAGGAGATTTTGTCAGAAGAATAACATCCAAAAAAAAAAAATTGTTGAATGAGTATGCATACATCATATTCCATAATGTCCCTAATGGATTACCATCCATGAGGAGTATTAGCCATTATATGGATTTGGTACTAGGGGCTAGTTTTCCTAGAAAGGAACCCTATCCAATGACACCAAAAGAGAATGAATAACTCAATAGGAAAGTGCAAGATTTTTTGTAGTAAGGATTGATCAGAAAAAGTTTGAGTCTGTGTACAGTGCCTATAGTGTTAGTGTAGAAGTTGAGAAATCCAAATTCACAGCTCGCCAAGAACACCTGCATGCAAATACTTGATGTTGAATGGAAACCACAGAGACAGAAGCACAACCTTGGAAAATCTCAGTGGAGTGAGAGAAAAATTATATTCCAAAGTAATAAATAAATAATTACAAGCATTCAAACTTAAAGGTGAATGAAACCCTAAAAGGGGAAAAAGCTAACCTAAGAGAAAGCTTAAGTGAAAAATAGAGTATGAATAACTTAATAATTAATATCAACATGATATAATTAATAAGAGGAGATAAATATATACTCTAACACCCCCCCTTAAGAAAAGCTCAGGAGGTAAGCTAACCTAGCACAACTATGAAAGCAGGAAAATGGGTCCCGACAACAAGGCCTGATCAGGTACCCAAGCACAACCAAATCTCTAAAAAGCGGAGAAATAGAGAAAACCACATGGGAAAAACCCTACTCCAAGAAGAGATGGAAAGAAACATGCTGAAAAAAACATGAAGGAAGGAAGGCCTCAAAAAGACCTCCCAAGGACAACTTCCATCACCCCAAGCATAGAACGCAACTGAAGATAGCGCGGAGATGCAAAAGGTTTGGTGAAGATGTCAGCAACCTACGCGTCAGTGGGAATGTACTCCAAAGAGAGAAAACCATCCTGAATCTGCTGATGGATGAAATGCATATGAAGCTCAATGTGTTTAGTACACTGATGCTACACCAGGTTGCGGGAAATGTGAATAACACTCTGATTGTCGCACCACAAAACAGTGGAACAATTAGGAGGAAAACCAACCTCAGTCATCAACTGTCGAAGCCATAAAATTTCCTAACTAGCATGCATTGCCGCTCAGTACTTAGCCTCTATAGATGGAAGTGCGTGAGCATTCTTCTTCTTGCACGACCATGTGATAGGACCAAAGCCAAGACAAAAGACAAAGCTAGAAGTAGACTTCCGATCATCAACATCACCAGCCCAATCTGAGTCAGTGTAGTGAACAATGTGAGGAGCCCCTGATGTGTAGTGAATGCCATACATAAGTGTGCCCTGAATGTATCTCAAAATATGCTTGGCAGCTTACCAAGGAATCTCATGAGGCTCATGTGAGAACCGAGAGACTAGACCAACTGCAAAGGAGAGATCAGGATGAGTGTGTGTCAGGTACAACAAGCTGCCAACCAACTGCCAATACAATGTAGAATCCACTGAAGGTGAAGTGCAAGAGGTAGACAAAGTAACACCCAACTGAAAAGGTGTGGGAGCAGGCTTGCAATCAAGCTTATCAAAGCATCGAAGCATGTCAAGAGCATACTTCTATTGGTAAACAAAGATCCCAGCAGGAGACTGAACAATCTGTAGACCTAGAAAGAAGTGTAATAGACCAAATTCTGTCATCTCAAACAGCTCCATCAATGCGCGCTGAACATCCTGAATATAGAAGATGAGCTACCTATGATGAGGAGATCATCAACATATAGCACAAGGATCAAAACCTCATCCTCAAGACGCTGAATGTAGATTGTAGGATCAAAATGATAGCGTGTGAATCCTATAGAAAGCAGAAAGGAGTCCATCTTCTCATACCAAGCCCGAGGGGCCTATTTGAGACCATACAAAGAACACCGAAGTCTGAAAACCAAGGAGGAATCCTGCACAAATCCCTGAGGTTGCTCCATGTAAATCTCCTCAGTAAGATCACTGTGAAAGAATGCACTCTTCACATCCATCTGAAAAATGGACCATACCTGAGAAGCTACAAGGGATAAGACAAGGCGAATAGAGTTCATCTTGGCGACAGGGGAAAATGTCTTAGTGTAATCAATACCCTCAACCTATGAGAAACCCTTCACAACAAGATGTGCCTTGTACTTATCAATAGAACCATCAGCAGAAAACTTAGTATGATACAACCACTTGCATCGCACTAACTTTCTTCCCTTAGGAAGAGAACAAAGATCCCAAGTGTGATTCTTCATCAAAGAAGAATACTCCTCCTCCATAGCACTGTCCCACTTAGTATGTCCTGTTACTGCTACAAATGTCTAAGGATCACCACAAATAGCATGACTTAGAAGAATGGAACCCGAAATATGAAACCGGGTGCGACGAGAAGTGGAAGGGTCACCAGCCAGAGATCCTGCAACATCAACTGTAACACGAGCCTGTCTAGGCATCGATGGAGGATCCTATGGTGGAGGTAAATGGGGATCATCAAGATCATCATCCTCGTCATCCTGAAACAAAACTGGAAGAGATGAGGGAGTAGTGGTAAGTGAAGTAGACTCTGGAAGCGGGGTATCTACTGCAGAAAGGCACTCATCAAACTAGACATCCTGTCAAAATAGGACCTCTCTGGAATCAGGATCAAACAACCTGTATGCCTTAACATCCTCGCAGTAGCCAATAAAAATGAGGTGTCATCTCTTCCACTCCATTGCTCTCCTCTGAGCGTCAGGCACAAATACCCATGCTTCACTACCAAAAACTCAGAATGAAGATACACCAGGCTTGACATGAGACCAAGCCTCCTCAGGAGTCATATGTCCAATTTCCTTGTGAGGCATCCAATTTTGAATATAGTTGGCACAATTGACTGCCTCTGCCCAAAAAGATCAATCCATGGAACTGGACTGTATCATACAATTAGCCATCTCCCAAAGTGTTCTATTCTTTCTCTCTGCCACACCATTCTGTTGAGGGGTGTAGGGCACTAAAAACTGATGTTGAAGACCATGTTCAGAGCAAAAATCCCTAAAATCTTGGTTCACATACTCCCCCCCATTATCTGTGCGTATCCGGCAAATAGAAAGACCAGATTGCTTCTCCACAAATGTCTTAAAGACTTGAAATGAATCAAAGACATCAGACTTGTACTTTAAAAAGTACACCCATGTGCACCTGGAGAAGTCATCAATGAAAGTAAGCACATATCTAGCACCAAAAAAAGGAGTGGGAAATGACATAAGGTCACTATGAATCAACTCCAATGGTGCCAAAGCATGAGTAGCCCATCCGTGAGCAAAAGGATCCCTATGTTGTTTGCCAAGAACACAACCCTGACAAAACCCATCAGTGAAAGTAATCTATGGAATCCCAAGAACAAGTGCCTGTGTGCTCATCTGCTAAAGATATCTGTAATTGACATGGCCCAAACGCTCATGCCAAAGTCTGCTCACTGAATCTGCATGTGCTATAAGACAAGAACCTGTGCCAGCAGAAGACTCAAATCCATCAAATTTGTATAGTCGGGATGCAATGTCAACACTCCCAATAGCCACAATCAAATTAGAATCATGTAAGTCCTGAATAACCACAACATGTGGTGAGAAATAAACTATCTTACCAGAGCCAGAGTGATAAATCTGATAGATAGACAATAGGTTCGTCGAAATGTCAGGGACAAAAAGAACATCCTGAAGAGAACCCCCTGCTAATACAACAGAACTAGAACCCAAAATAGAAAGATGACATGAGCTCCCAACAACAATTTGTGAAGTAGCACAAGGAGAAAGTGAGGTGACCAACTGTTGAGTGTGAGTCATGTGGTGAGAGGCACCGAAATCAAGAATCCAGGTGGGCGCAAAAGTCATAGCTCGTGCAGTAAGAGTATGACCTTTCCCTGCAGGGGAGGATGTGGACTAAGGAGCTAAAATGTGATGCTCCTGCATGGCTTCCTCTAAAGCCTCCAAACATTTCTAGCACCTAGAAATAGGGTGTCCATCCTTTCCACAAAAACTACAGGTCTCAACTGATTCCTTCTTAGTCTTGGAGGTAAACTCAGTAGACTTCAAAGAAGATTTACCCTTGGAAGGGTTAGCTGGAGGTTTTGAATCATTTTTCTATGTAGGTTTGGAGGAATACTCATTGCCTATTGAATCTTTCTTCAGTTTGGCTTTCTATTTTGGTTTCCCCTGTGAAGACTGAGCAACCAATGCTTGGCTAGAAGAGCCAGAAGCATCCATCTGTTGGATCTTTGCCTGTTCCTGTGTCAACCGATCACAGAATGTCACAAATGAAGGCATGGTGTGTCTAGTACCCAAAGCATCCTTGGTGGAGTAGAAAGTAGAAGAAAAGATCTGATACTGTCCTCTCAACTTTGAGAGTATCAGGAAGATACACTCATCATCTGTCTTGTTTCTCCCACATCCCTGCAAAATTGAGTGCAGAGATTTGAACTTCATCAAGAAGTCCTCCATAGTGGGAAAGCTGGTAGGAGTCAAAGTGGTCAGCTCTGCATCAAGTTGTAGCACCCATAACTCATTTAATGTGCCAAACAAATCTGAAAACTTGCCCCAAGAGTGGTCAAACCATCCAGGTGAAAAAGGAGACTGTCGGAGATATTCAGTGCAATCAAGCCCATGGCTTCATCCATTTTATTCCTGTACTGAAGAACCTCAAAAGGACACTATAGGATAGGTTGGTTTTCATCTAGACATGACCATAAGCCACATGACATGAGTAGCCTGGTCATGTGTGCTTTCCAGGTGTGGTAATTATGCGGTGTCAGCCGGGCCACAAAGGGGTCCGACATTGAGAGAAGAAAAAGACAGAAGTAGAAGGGTCATTTTTTGAAATTAAATGACAGAAAAAAAAAGTACCCCCCCATAATGTATGATTCTATCCCCTGTACAACAAAGAAACAATTACTGAAAGCATAAAAAATGAGAAGAAAACCTGAACGCTAGATGCACAGAGAGAGGAAACAAAAACCTCTACTTCAACACCAAAAATAGGAGCTCAAATGGCCGAACAAACAATCAAGACCAGCATCATCATGTCCATCTTGGAAACACCTTTTCGGTGATATTTCATTTTTTGAAAACGGACACCGTATGCTCAAGTTACAGCCAAAAAACCAAGTGCCCCTCCAAAAAACAACTCTCTGGAAAAACACAGAGACGACAAAAAATTTGACGGCCGTCAAATGGGTTGCTAGAAAAAAATTTCTAGTCGTCAAAAAATAAATTTTGGCCGGAAAATTTTGAAAATTTTGCCAGAAATTTTTTTTCTAAGAGGTTGACATCACCACCGTCACCCGCAGGTAGTGATGGCGGGCCGGTGGTGGCGGGGTGGCTCCCGGGTGCAGCACCACCGGGGGCGGCTGTGGTGGCCGCTGGGCGGCGTGCCAGCGGGGGGCGGGGTCGGGCCGGTCTGGGCCGCGGTGGTGTCGGAGTGGCGCTCTGGCAGCGCTTCGGCTGCCCTAAAATGTGATAAAAAATTACATTTTAAAAAAAAAAAAATTTCTCAAAATGCATGTCGTACGGCCTAGGAGGTTAAATTTTTTTCTCAGAGGTCACTGTGACCAAAAATGTTAAAATTTATATATATTTCAATTCTCCCAGGCCTTCTGAGCGCAATGGTGGAGTCTATTTTTGGCTGAAAGTGCTCCAAAATCTAGTGCCTCCTCCAAAATGATGAAAAAACCCCAGAGAAGCTATGGCTTTTGTCTTTGAATCCCGACTTCAAAAAACCTTCAAACCAGGGAGCGATAGGGTGGCTCTGATACCATATAGAAGTTGAGAAATCCAACTTCACAGCTCGCCAAGAACACCTGCATACAAATACCTGATGTTGAATGGAAACCACAAAGATAGAAGCACAGCCTTGGAAAATCTCAATGGAGTGAGAGAAAAATTATATTCCAAAGTAATAAATAAATAAGTACAAGCATTCAACCTTAAAGGTGAATGAAACCCTAAAAAGGGAAAAATCTAACCTAAGAGAAAGCTTAAGTGAAAAATAGAGTACAAATAACTTAATAATTAATATCAACATGATATAATTAATAAGAGGAGATAACTATATACTCCAACAGTTAGCACCTAAGAAAGATGGACAATGGAGGATGTGTACTGATTATAAAACCATAAACCAAATCACAATAAATTAACGGTTTAGTTTTCAAACGATGGATGATTTGATGGATTATTTGAGTTGAGATAGATGTTTCACTAAGATAGATTTGAAGAGTGGATATCATCAGATTAGAACTAGAGAAGGTGATGAGTGGAAGACCACATTCAAGACAAATGAAGGATTGTATGAATGATTGCTAATTCCTTTTGGATTTTCTAATGCACCAAGTACTTTCATAAGGTTAGTGAAAGAAGTTCTAAATAAATTCTAAGGTAAGTTTATCAATATGTATTTGGATGATATCTTGATTTTCATTTAGAGAAAAGAGGAACATTTGATGCATGTTAGACACGTATTGCAGAGGTTAAGGGAGGAGAAGTTGGTAATCGACATCAAGAAGTGTACTTTCATGAAGGATGAATTAGTATACTTGGGATTTATAATATTTGATGAAGGATTGATGATGAATCCTAAGATAGTGAGAGCCATTATTGAGTGGCCTACTCCGAAGAATGTTGGAGAGGTAATATCATTCCATGGGTTGGCTAGTTTTTACCACAAGTTCACCAAACAATTTAGCTCAATTTGTGCAATGATGATTGAAACTATGAGGGGAGATAGGAAGGAATTAAAGTGTACACATGGATCACAAAGGAGTTTTGAATTTCTGAAGTAGAAGGTGACAAAGAAATTGATGTTAGCTTTACTTGTTTTCAATAAGGTATATTAAGTAGATTGTGATGCTAGTGGAAATGCAATTGGAACTGTCTTAAGTCAAGAAGGGATACTTGTTGAATTTTTAGTAAAAAATTGAATGATGCTAAAATAAGGTATTCAATGTATGATCAAGAATTTTATGCCATAATTAAAGAATTGAAGAAATAGAGACATTATTTGTTACCTAGGGAGTTTGTATTGTATACTGATCATCAAGCATTGAAGTATTTGAGTAGCCAAGGTAAGTTAAATCATAGACATATGAGATGGGTTGATTTCATACAGAGCTATACATTTGTGTTGAAGCATAAGAGTGGTGTGTCAATAAGAGTGGTGTGTCAAATAGAGTTGTTGATGTCTTGAGTAGGAGAAGAGCTTTGTTGACTGAAATGAAGGTTGCAGTATTGGGATTTTATGAGTTAATATTATATGAGGATGATCCAAACTTCACCGAACCTTGGAAAGATTGTAGAGAACATATTACTAAAGACATAAGTAAGTGGTTAGATTATATTATTCAATATGGAATGTTGTTCAATGGAAGTCAATTATGTATACCTAGAAGATCTATGAGAGATTATTTTATTAAGGAGAAATATAATGGAGGATTGGCAGAACATTTTGGCATTGATAAGACAGTAGCTTTGGTAAGAGAATTATTTTTGTCCAAAAGTTTAAAAGGATGTGTGAATCTCTGTTAATCATTGCAAAGTGTGTCAAGTTGCAAAAGGTAGTCGTCAGAATGTGGGATTGTATACACCTTTAACAATACCAATTAGACCTTAGGAAGATATCAACATGTATTTTATACTCAGTTTTCTAAAAACAAAGAGAGGATATGATTCAATATTTGTGGTTGTAGAAATTTTTTCTAAGATGACACAATTCATACCTTGTAAGAAGACTAGACATACAATGCATGTAGCAGATCTATTTTTCAAGGAGATTGTGATACTACATGGATTACTTAAAAGCGTTGTTACAGACAAGGAAAGTAGCTTTGTTGGATATTTTTTTAGAACACTCTGGAAGAAGATGAAGGATGATTTAAAGGATAGTTCTAACTTTCTCCAAAGACTAATGGATAGACAAAATTTGTGAATAGGAGTTTAGGAAATTTTTTAAGGTGTTTAGTTGGAGACAAGCTAGGAAATTGGGATCTAGTTTTGTATCAAGTAGAGTTTGCATATAACAATTTAGTAAATAGGATCATGGGGAAGACACCATTTGAGATCGTTACTGGTTTTAATCCTAAGGGTGTGATAGAATCGAGGGATGTAAGTCATGATGTTAAGAAGAGTGTTGAAGGAGAAGAATTTTCTGAGGTTATGGAGTCATTGCATGAAGGATTTAGGCAGTATTTGGAGAATGTGAATCAAACTTATGAAAAGAGAGAAGACAAGTGATGATATCAGAATGACATTGATGATTATCACAATAAGGTATGGTTGCCATTTTTGGAAATTGATTATATAGAAAAATAAATTTTTTTATGAGTACATGAAGTTATACCAATCAATAGACAGTTTACTCAACCGATAACTACAATGTTAAGAAGAATAGGTAAACACACAGCCAGGTGAATAGGAAAACAAGAGAAGGTCAAATTGGTTAAAGAATTCAAGTAAACTATCAGTACACTAGAAGGTTTAGAGACTAAAAGTGAACTAATATTTGTGACCGCACTACTTAAGTCACACCGGTAAAGGACACTAGTGAAGATACTACGTACCAGTTAGTTCAGTGAACAGGTAAAAGTTAAAGGTTAAAGAAATAGTTTTGAATGATTATCTAAAGTGGTTATGATGGAGCAAGATTCAGTGAAGTACACTATTTCAAGAGTTGAATAAGTTAATTTCTTGGTATTTGTGTATATATCTGATTATGAATTCAAGGCACATTTTGGACCAATAATTTTGAAGAACTATTTCATATTGGAGAAGACAACTTGAAGTACGTTATGGAAAACCTAGTGAGGTTAAAATTTTTCTATGGGTTGGGTGTAAATGAAAAAGCAATTTTGGAGGGAAACAAAAACCCTAATTAGGTTTGCGATCAAAGGTAAAAGACTATAAGAGGATAGTTGTTGTGAACATAAAAAAGAGACAGATAGAGAAGACTTGATAATGTTGTTGTGATATTTTAGATCTTGGACAACGATTACAGAGAAAATTACAAAGAGGATTGAGAACAGACTTCAAAGACAAAACAAAGAATCAAAGGATCTAATTAGCATTTTTGAGTGCATTTCACAGGTCAATTTATTTTTTGTATTCCTAATAGTTTCAAAAATCTTAAATCTCTTAACAAGGTAGTCTCTAATAAGACTTTTTATTTTTAATCCCTTAACAGGGTGAACACTATAATAGAAGGATTAAATCCTTTAACAATATAGTCTATACTAGGACTTTAGATACTTCTAACAAGGTATCAGTCACTCCTAATAGGGTGAGTCACCCATAAAGTGACATATTGTAAGATTTTAATAGAGCACTCTTTTCTACTACAGTGAGAAAATTTTTGGTGTCATCCCCGCCATAATGTTTCCCTCTGACCAAGGGTTTCCATGATAAAAATATAAGTTTTATGAGTGTGCAAGTGTTATTATTTCATTCATTATACTTTTACTTTACAGCTACAGTTTTATGCTATATATTTAATTGCTCCTTGTACTTGGAATTTTGATTTGTACCTCTAAGAATGCACTAATTACTACAATACTAAGCAACAACATAATTGGCTCAAACCTTGTGGGAGCCCATTTGACCCCACATGTTGTGAATAAATAGACATATGTATCTGCACATGAAACAAACTTGTTAGATAAAATGAGAATATGATAAGTGTGTTTGATAAGTCTTGTTTCCTCAGACATCCATGACATGCTAGCTATTATGATGCACATGAAGATCAGATTATATGTTTTTAAATTCATGTGCATGTATGGAATGATGACCCTTTATTTCTCCAACAACATTTTCTCTCTCATATGTAGGCATCTAGGAGTAGCAAGGTAGAAACAAATAGGTGAAAGATAAGTGGGAATACTAAATATGATGCAAGAAAACCTAAGCCAGATTCATAATTCAGGCAATGACGAGACACCCTCACTACTTGTGTATTTATTTTCTTTGCATCTATGAATGTACAATATTTTCTTCATTTTCACTATAAAGTTAGTCTCACCACTTGTGTGAGACATTCTCCATTTGCATTATCAATTTAAAGATTTACTTGTTTCTCAAAAAATTGTACACTCTCTTATGTCATATGCATCTACATAATGCAAAGGGATAGTATACTATTTTGTTCTTTCTTTATGCACATGAATGTTATACAACAAAATAAAAATATACATTGGTCTTCATTTAAAAAATCAGAAAATCTCTACTTGATTGAGCTTATTAGAAAAATTAGGGAATAGGGACACCATTCACCAATATAGAGCATGTATGGGTTGTGGAGAAATCTACCATAAGTTTTAAAAACCTTCCTTTAAATCTAATATTTTAAGCATCTCCATCAAAAAATTCCAAGAGACTCTCTTATAGGCTTTAAAGATATCCAAATTAAGCACCATCCCTGGTTTCTTGCTAACTTGCATATAGTGAATTAATTCATGAGTGGTGAATGCAAAATATCATATAAGTATCCTCCAAACAAAACCTTTATGATTTTGAGCTATTAGTTTGTGTAAACTTATTTTTAGCCTATTCACAACCATTTTGGATAAAACTATATGGATAATATTACACAATATTATAGGTCTATAATCATTCATGGAAGCAACCTCCTCTTATTTAATAATTGAACATTGACTCAGATGATCATTCTTACCAACCTATAAAATTATTTAGCCATATTTAGGATGTCCTCAACAAAAGGCTCCAAAAAGATTGGAAGAAAGTGGTAGGAAATCCATCATGGCCAAGGGCTTTGAAATCTCCAAAAGAGAAAAATTCCTTTTTATTTCTTCTATGGTAACTTGTTTTAACATATCTTAAAGATTAGAGTTTATGATTTAAATTTGGTATTACTTCCAACAACTCATTAATCTATCTTTTTCATTAACTATTTGTTTTCAAAGGTAAGAGAAGAAAGAGATTGCCTCTTTCGTAATTTCCTCCTCTTTAGTGAGAATAGTGTCATCTTCTTTAATCAATTTTTTGATATGTCAAATAGTGGATTGATGGAAAAAATTAGGATTCTTATCCCCCACAATTATCTATTGAACTTTGGATTTTTATTTCCAACTAACTTATTCCTTGGAGAGCTTAATCCATTGATCTCTAAGTTCACTTTCCTTATTATAGATATTAGCATCTCTATTTTTCTGTTTCATTTGTTCCTAAATAACTTTCAATTCTATAGGTAGGTATTTCTTCTTTTGAAAATATTTTCAAAGGATATTTTATTCTATTCTTTCACCATTTGTTTTACTCTGTTTAGTCGATGAGAAACAACGTGCATAGGAGTGCCTAGAGAGATGTTTTTCAGCCCACCTTCGACATGTTTCTTAAAGTATAGATGATAGATCGACATAATTTCATATCTTAAAGGAAAATAACCTTTTATAAAATTCTCATTTCTAGGAAGAAGAATAACATTGTGGTTTGAACAAATTCTGGGGAGACAAGAGAGGGTTAGAGAAGGAAGAATGTTCTAATTGTTACTAATAAAGAACCTATCAAATTTGAACTGGATTAGATGATACCCACATTCTATTGGTCCAAGTGAATCGAGCACCTCCAAGATGAATATCCATAAAACCAGGTACATATAAGAAATCAGCCAGATCCATCATACAATCAAAGAAATTTTCTTGTCCTCCCAATTTCTTAGAGGGATAGAAAGGGGAGATGAAGTGTCCTCTGACCATCCATTATTCTAATTTATGATTTAGAATTTTATTAGCCAATAAATTCTACAAGTCAACCATTCCTAATCTAGAGTTAGTTGCATAGACATTTATTAGGTTCTATTTTTCACTAGATAAAATATCTTCCATACCCATAATAATACTATTTTCATTGGAAGAAAAAACCATGCTCCTTATCCTTATAGGGTTCCAAAGAGTTGCAAGACCTCCAAAGGGTCATTCTATATTTATTACTATATAGTTAGTTGAAGGCCAGAAATTATTCACAATTTTATCAAAAGTCACTAGCTTCATCTTAGTTTCATGAATCAGTAAATTATCCACTTTATTTTCCAACATTAAAAATGTAGCTCAGTAGTTTGAGAAGTCTATTCAAACCTCATATACTCCAAGATAAGAACTTAATTTTAAATAAAAAGAGGATTAGTATCTTCCAGGTACTAATAAACAAGGCCTAAGTGTGCCATTTATTTTTTTGAACCTTTATAAACTATCAAGGGTGCATTGTTTTCCACTCACCACATATCTTTTTGTATATTTAGATCTTGTATCTTTTGGAGAGGGACGACCTTGTTTGTTTTCATCTCCCACATCTAGATTTTTTTATTTGTCTATTTGCTTAAAATATATGGACATTCCCTTTCTTAATCCTCCACCTAGTTAGGTGTGTTTAAAATCTCTAGATAACTAAGATGGGGATGAATTAGTTATCCCAAGAAAATTTAAACATTAACCATCCCACTGTCGATATTAAACCAAACATAAAATTGCAATGAACAAGTAAGAAAATAAAAACAACAAAATTTACGTGGAAACCCAATATAGGAAAAACCATGGAGAAACTAATTCTCATGAAAATAAACACTAGCTAAGGTGACATCGGTTAAGGTGATTTTTACAAATTCTCATCATAGGTAAGGCTCAATACTGGTGGGCTCACTTCTGGTTGGGCTAACTTACCTTGAAACAAAAATAGATAGCATAGCCAATACAAAAAGTGGTTTCACGAACAAAGCTTGAACCGAGAAATTTGCATCTACATTTGCATGGATTCAGTTCTGGTGAATAGTATTATCTCTATAGTTGGAAGAACCAAAAATAATTATAAACCAACCTTTACTTCTACAAAAATGTCTTTCCAATCTCTATCCTTAGATCATCTCACTTTGTTCATAGATTTTATTATTTGATTATAATCACATCATATTGTTGCTCCAAATGAGCATTGAAGGTTGTCATTAGTATTCAACAACTCAAATGAATAGTTGGTAACAGAGTCACAAACAGATCAGCCTGCATAATCACCGAAGTATAGAGTTAATAAAGAGCACTGATCATGCACAGAGTTAACTGAGCAACAATATAATCGAGATACACAAACAACACCGAGCAACGAGAGAAAATGTTAACCGAGTGGACCAGAGGTCACATAATAGTTTGTTATGGCACATCAAGCTACGTAACAAATTTTTTCTGACCTAGCTAACAGTTTAGAATGATCGAGGAGAACATTAATTACAGATTCACAACATTAATTGTTTATATCTACTATGTTTATATGATCAAGTTAAATTATGTGCACCATTGATCTTAGGTTAGGGATGTTATTGTAAACACTAATTAGGCCATGAAGTTTGATATATAATGTAAAGATGTCATTTTGTAATGTATGTTGATCAAGAAATGATCAAGTAGCCACCATGCTACGAACATCCGAGATCAGAGAAGGGTTTTAGGACAGAGACTACATTGCAGTAATTAGTTATCAGAACAGAGTCAAGACTACCGAGAAGAAGGTATTATCATTCATATTGAGGTGATATATTTTATATGCAGTTAAAGGATCTGTATCAACAATAGTGAGATTATATTTGTTCAGATCACAATTATGTTACTTTCTAACAATTGCAATAGACCCCAAAAATATCCTAACAGAGCAGACTTAACCGTCTTTATGTAAATCTCTTAACCGAGTGCACACATAATTTATGTTGCTAAATCTTCTCACAATGTAGATATAATCAATCTCATTATTACTCCTAACAGGGTAAGATCATCATAAGTGATCAATCTTTGTAAGCTTTAACAAGATACTTCATTTACTGTAGTAGTGAAGCTTTGTGGGTCTCATCCCCACCGCAGTTTTTACCTTCTAACAGTGGTTTTTTGCGATAAAAAAATACTAGTGTCATGAGTACTTAATTTTCATGTCTGTGTATTGTTTACTTTACATGCATTTACATTTCAGCACTGACATTACATGTTTGGTGTATGCAATCTACTTGACAGTCGGTTATTGCAGAGCTGTGTCACGTTTCAGGACCACTTATTAGCACAACTAAATTTGAGTATTTTTAAATAAAAATTAATTTTCTTTAAACATATGGTCTAGCTAGATTCATTCTAGCTAATCTAGATAAGTGGTTAAACTTTTCCAATTGGAAATTTCTATTAATTGCATGTTTTATACCAATTACCAAAGAAATAAAATTATTTCAGAAAATTGATGTTTCAATAACCCCTACTCTTTTCAATGATATTTTTAAAAAATATAAAAAGTACCCTTTTGTAGAGCTCAGAGTCAAGATTATTTTCATATAAAGTTTATAGTATTCTGATTAGATCTAATATATTACAATTTCAAAATACAACAAGTAGGTATTTTAACATTCGAGAAGATGTTGCTTCAAATAAATTAAAAAATAGTAGATCATATCAAAAAAATTTAAAATTTATATTTGGCACTAGAGGAGAGAGTCCTCTTCAAGAATATGTAAATTGTTTTGTAAATGGTGTAGATTTGATAGGGGAAATTTGGTGGGAGATGAAAACTGTCGATTTCAGAAAGTTCAACTTTGAGTAGTTATAATGGAGAAAATATACAATGAAAACCAAACTTTCTTATTTTATGCACTAGCTATACATTTTATCTATAACATATTTTGAAATCAGAGGAAAAATAGATTATTTGCATATACTTGTTTGGTGGGAACTAGACCCCAGATTTTTAGCAGTTTTCAGCAATTGAAAAATGTACTTCAAAAATTAAAAAACTATGTCAATTCTTGTTCAAAAAAAATTTAAAATATTATAGGCATAAACTTCATCCATTTTTACATATTTTATCAGTTTACATCATCCTCAAATTCTAAATACAAATTCCACTTTTTATGTCGTTAAAGTTGTATAGTTTGCATGGTGTGGTTCTTTTCCTTTATAAAAGTGTGACATAGGTTTGTACTTTTACCCCTTCTAACAGTGGTTTTCTGCGATAAAAAAATACTAGTGTCACGAGTATGTAATTTTCATGTATGTGTATTGTTTACTTTACATGCATTTAAATTTTAGCATTGACATTACATGTTTGGTGTATGCAATCTACTCAGTCGACTATTATAGAACATTTGGTTACAAAGATTAGTTTAAACATGTTTAAGGGTATTGCTTCACCCCTCCCCTCTCAGTACACACCTCTCCATTATCCCAACAATTGGTATCAGGGATAGTTCTCTTGTTTGGAAAGTTCAATCGCGAAAGAGAAAAGATCTTACAATTGAAAGGTATACACTTGATAAAACTAATGAAAATAAGAAGTTACAATTTTAGATCTATGTCGAACAATACAAGGAAGCCAAAGAAAAACTCAGGGAGATGTTGATTAAGAGAAAGGAAATGACACTTCGCTATTGTGAGATTGATTATCAGGAAGAAGAGATTCATGACCCATTTGACACATCTGGATTTGAATCTGGTAGCATATTCGATGCATCTGAAGGAATCATATCAAAGCTATCTAAGAGAAATCAACAACTTATTGAACAAGTGAAAGCACTATAGATCGGTCAAGATACACAAATGGTTAGAATGGTTGAAGTCTTGAACGATGCAACAAAAGATGAACAAGATAGAAACATGGATGTTGATGAAAGAAGACAGATGAATGAAAAATTATAAGAAAAAGAATCTAAGATATTAAGACTTACTAAACCTTACTTTGAGATCACCAATCAAGTAGTTTCTATGAATCATGAGGCAAAGCGAGTAAATACTAAACTTGCAAGAAGAATAGAAGACATTGGTATATTGAAATTGAAAGTATTGAAACTAAAAGAAGAGAATGAAAAACTGAGAAATGAAGTGAAGATTTTACAACAACATAATGAAGTGATTAAAGATGTGAAGAAAGTACTAAGAGAATGGATGAATTTTTGAGCTATCAAAGAAGACTAAATAACAATACCAGATTAGGGTATATTGAGAAAGGATAATCGTCAAATCTAGCTAACTAAAGGAATGTATACTCAAGTATGAAACTTAAGAAGCCCTCTTGCCATCACTTTGGAAAACCAAGCCACACATCAATTGTTTGCAGAAGAAAAGTAAAAAGCATTCCTAGAAACCCTCCAAAATTTAATGGTATTTTATATAGCTGTAATAAACATGGACATCAGGCACATGAATGTAGATCCAAGTTGAACAAACCACAGAAGAAACCATACATGGATAAATACTGTCAAAATTGCAACATGCATGGTCATACAACACAAGCATGCATGAACAATACAAAGTAAATCTATAAGTGTAAAGGACAAGAACAGGTAAATCAACCAAGAAAGCAAGGTAATGCTTATGCTTGGGATTATAACACTTGGGGTAGTTGTAAAGCATGTGGTAAATATGGACATATTGTAGAAAACTGTATGAGACAATGGTGAACTAAGTCTAGGAATTGGGCAAACTCTAGAATGACATGTTCTCACTATCACAAAGTTGGTCACTTAAGAAAAGATTGTGTAGACCAAATAAATACTTATGGAAATGGAAATACAATTGAAGAAATCATGAGGATTAAAAATCAAATGTGGAGGAAAGTATCACATGATAATGCAGGACCAAGCACAATAGTTACTGACACCTCATCCAATGGATTAGGTGGTTCCACCGTCTCCACCTGAGCAATTCATGTAGGTAAGGAACTATGTTTTGTAATGATATATCTTACATCATTTCCTATATTCATTGTACAAATGAAAAATTAGCATGAATTGAGATGCACTATGGTATTATATTTTTGATGAATTTGATCTAGTTGAGTCGGTTAATATGTACCGAGTTAGTGATGCCAGTCGGTGAATATGTGTGAGACAATCGGGTTTCTATGACAACCAAGTATTTGGTACACTCACCGAGCTGAATTTTTTATAGTGTTAACTGAGCATAATGTTTGTCCATCGAGTGGTTGGTGACAAGCATTTATTGTGCTTCCCAAAGATATTTACTATAAATTTGATCGATGTGAACTCATTTGTTTACATATTGATCATGAAGAAGAGCAGAGAATTTGTGATAAAATCTGAAGCAAAGTATTTTGAGCATTTTACAGAGATTTAGAGGACATTCCAAGCATCTATGAGGTTAGTTGTTATGCATTCTGCACTTACCGAGTCATTCAAACACTTTTTGTGGAAACCTTAAATCAAAAATCATGGCATCCTCATCTTGAACCTTGAAGGAAAAGATGGAGAAGGAGAAAAAGGTTGTTCTTATTAAGAACTCCACTTACACAGAGCCAAACTACAAGATACATCTGTAGGTTGCATCCCAACTCGACAATAAAGGTGCATTTTCATAAAATCATTAATTTGCAGTGTAATTGGTCGGTTGGTTTTCCATTTGATAGTACCGATAGAGGGAATTTTTTTTTTAGGTAGAAGAATGTGCATAGAAGTAATGAACCAAAATTAAAAGTATTCAACTGTGCTGATCTGATGGTTTTCATATTCTCTTCAAGCTTCCCCTGCAACAGTTCGGCAAGATCAAGTTGTAAACCTTTCTTTACAATCTTGTAAGAAATGTCAACAGCTCCGCACACAACGTTGTTCAGTCTACTGGATTGGAAGATCTTGTAGCCAATTACATGCACCAAACCTAAGTTTAGGATCACCGATTGAGTTAATCTTTAGACCTCTTCCATCCCACTCGGCTCCTCTAAGATTTTCTATCTCGGTTCTCGGTGGGTGCCTTAGGGTTTTTGATTTGTTAGATATTGGATAACCAGCTACTACATGAATAACATCTTTGGTTATCTTCTTTGTTTCATCTAGCTAGAGCTTTCCATCGTGTACTCTACCCAAAACAATGTGTATCCATTCGGTTCAAAATACCTTTAGAAAATTTATGGCATTGGTTAACCTTTTGACCTCCAGATGCTTATGATCATCTTTTAACTTCCCATCTGTACATAGTGAGTGGTATGTAGAAATAAACTCAAAATCCCCCATTTCACCTATCTTACAATGAATGTAAGCACACACATCTTGAATCAACAGAACCCTAGCTGGAATCATGAGCTTAGGCACAAATTTTGAACCAGTTATGAATGAGTATTTTTCTAAGTTCAAAGCTAGGATGGAAAAGAGAACACGAATTCCAGTGTAGTTGGTAGAAAAATACAAAGCTGAAATTTTTTTTGTAGTTTACATAGATACTACTCTCATCAAAGAAGCACAACCAAGGACAACATGGCTACCTCCGATGGATTATCAGTTAGACATTGACATTGCTTATGAGGAAATAGATAAATTGTTAAATGAACCAGTTGACAAATTTGCCATGAGATTTAGCACATATGATAAAGCCCGGACCCAAATATCTATTGGTCTACAAGTTGAAAAGATGGATAGAAAGAAGAATATTATAGTCAAGACCTTAAAAAGAAAATTTGATATCACTGATGAAGAATTAGACAAGTTAGTTGATGATACCAAGGAGAAGACCTCATTCAGTCAAGATGATGAACCTGAACAATATTCTGATTCCACCGAGTCCGATGAAGCACAAGTTGAGGCACCTAAGGAAAATAGGGGAAAAAACATAAAGACTAAGTCTCCACCAAGGACCAGATCACAATCGGTGACAACAGATTCACCACCTTTAAAGAAAGGAGTTGCAAAGATCACAAGACCCTCACCAAAATTCATGTATCAAACAAGGAAACAAAAGGGCACTTCTGAGAATCCAACACCGAGACAATGAAAGAAATATGTGAGGAACAAGGATGAATATGATGATTCTAATGACAATCCTAATCAATTTAAGGTTGTACAGAAAAAAAAACCCACAAACCATTGATGAGATTACAGAGGCAATTAGAACAAACAGATGGTTAGGATATCCTAAGATATATGCATATGAAGATCTGACTACCGTGCATAAAGATAAACTTGAAGAAGAAATCATAATTATGATGATCAACTTCAAACAAGTTCATGTTGAATTTGCTAATTACATTCCCTTTGAATTATATGATAAGATATTAGCACGATGGTCATATGTACTCACCACCGAGAAACATATGAGAGAGGCAGCTCTCACTCTAATTAAATCTCATTGTACAATAGAAAAAATCAATGATACTATGCAGCAGTATGCCAAGAAATTTCCTAAGAAGGCATGAACATTGAATATTCTACAAGGAAATTTGAAGGAAGTGGATATAGAGAGCACCCAAATATGGAACAAACTGTTGAATCCACCCAAAGAAATCAAGGACACCGATGAAGCAACAAACATTGCATCTACAGTCAATACCAAGGGATATTGATCGAGTACATAACTGATAGTAATTGATATCGATGATGCAACTATTGAAAATGTACTAGATGGTATTCCTAAACTATTAACAAATATAGGACATCCAAAGATCATAATTAATGATATAACTGAAGGTGATCCCGATGATAAGACTAAAGAAGATGAGTTAATCAGACCTACCAAGACAATAGATGAGCAAGACACTACAAAGGTCGCCCGAGCAATGGTACTAGGCCAGTTGCCTATTTTGGCACAAGCTATTGAAATAGAGAATAAAAGGTAAAGGTAACATAGAAACCATGATGATAGACACTTCTACTAATGACACCAGGTCATCTACTGAGGCAACTTCTCAATTCATCACACCAAGTACTAAGCTAGCAAAGAAACAAATGGAGAAAAATGTTCAATTAGCATTGACACTATCTCCTTTATCGAGCACCAAAGAGAAGAAGAAAAAAAAGAAAGGAAGCAAGGGTCCTGTGAGAATTGATGAGATAATTGAAATCCATGATTGTGATCCATGGACACTTGAACCTAAAGATTTGACAAGGTATGGTGAACTCTGCACCCGAAAAGTAGCAGAAGACAAGCTAAGGCAAGAACGCAAAAGTGCACAAATGCTAGAGACCACTAAGGAGAATCTGATGCAAGTTGTTCCTAATGTAAACATAGATGAATAAACCACCATAATTGATAAACTTGCATTGATCACCGAGGCAATAAAAAAACCCGATATTGATGCCGAGCAGAAATTGGAAGAAAGAGCTGAAAAGAAGATACAATATAAAGTTACTGAAAAGATCAGCCAGGCAGTGGCAGTAAACAAGGTAACTTTGTCTGAATTTGTAAATGGATTAGAAACTGTTATATCTGAAGCCATTACAATTATACAACAGTTATGCACTTTAGATCACTTCACTACCGAGATTAGTGAAAAGATGCAAATATTAGATCAAGATCTAATAGATAGTGCTAATAGTCTGTCAACCAAGCAACATGCATTGTAGATGCATTACACCAAGTTCTCCAAAAATAAAGGTAGAGACTAGATTTGAAGAAATAAGAGGACAAGATAAGAGAAGAGGTAACCGAGCTACATGCAATGTTACTGCCATATTTGGTTATGATGCAAAAACATGTGACATTGGAAAATACTTTGATTGCCACCCAGAACTGTCAGTCACCGAAAGCATATATGATATGCATGCTCAGATAAAATTAGAGCTATATTAACCCTTGAGAATTAAAAAGAGGAATGGGAGAAGCTACTTGAAAATCTCAAGCAAGCCCATCCTAACATTTTTTTACAAATTGTAAGTTTTATTCCTTTTGTCATTATTTTCAAAAAAGGGGGAAATATATGTATATAAGTATAGTAAAGGGGAAACTATAATCAGGGGGAGTCATATACATATACTGAGCATGTACAAAGGGGAAGTCACTATGTATAGTAATTTGTAAATGATAATTTTTTGATACTAATGCCAAAGGGGGAGAATGTTACTCCAAATGAGCATTGATATGATAATTTTTTGATACTAATGCCAAAGGGGGAGAATGTTACTCCAAATGAGCATTGATATTGAAGCACTCAAATGAACAATCGATAATAGAGTCACAAATAGATCAGTCGGTATAATCAACGAAATAAAGAGTTAACAAAGAGCACTGATCACGCACAAAGTTAATCGAGTGTAGTGATTACTGAGCAAACAGACTTCACCGAGAAACATTATAACTAAGATACAAAGACAACACCGAGCATTGAGAGACAACATTAACCAAGTGGACTAGAGGCCACATAAAAGTTTGTTATGGAACATCAATCTAGGGAGCAAATTTTTTTCGACCTAGATAACGGTTTACATTGATCGAGGAGAGCATTAATTATGAATTCACAACATGAATTTTTTTATATCTCCTATGTTTAGATGATCAAGGTAAATTATGTACACCATTGATCTTAGGTTAGGGATGTTATTGTAAACCCTAATTAGGTCAAGGAGTTTGATATATAATGTAAATATGTCATTTTGTAATGTATGTTGATCAAGCAATGATCAAGTAGTCGCCATACTACAGACATCAGAGAACAGACAAGGGTTTTAGGACATAGACTACATTGTAGTTATCATTTATCAAAATAGAGGCAAGGCTACGTACCGAGCAGAACAAAGCAGAAAGTATTATCATTCACATTGAGGTGATATATTTTATATGCACTTAAAGGATCTGTATCAACAATAGTGAGATTATATTTGTTTAGATCACAATTGTGTTACTTTCTAACAATTGTAATACACCCCAAAAATCTCCTAATAGAGTAGACTTAACTGTCTTTATGTAAATATCTTAACCGAGTGCACACATACTATGTGTTACTAAATCCTCTCATGAGGTAGATCTAATCGATCTCATTGTTACTCCTAGCAGTGTAAGATCATCATAAGTGATCAATCTTTGTTATCTTTAAATACTACTTTATTTACTACAGTAGTGAAGTTTTGTGGGTCTCATCCACACCATAGTTTTTACCTTCTAATAGGGGTTTTCTATGATACCAAAATACTAGTGTCCTGAGTATTTAATTTTCATGTATGTGTATTGTTTACTTTACATGTATTTACATTTCAACATTGACATTACATGTTTGGTGTATGCAATCTACTTAATCGGTTATTACAAAACATTTGGTTACAAAGATTAGTTTAAAAGTGTTTAAGGGTACTAATTCGCCCCTTCCCTCTCAGTACACACCTCTCCATTATCCCAACACATATCACCTTCAAAATTCACATAATACCTTAATCATCAACACACTCACACTTCATATCCAAAATATGTTCTTTATATACATGCATATTTGATGAACAATTCATCATATGTCATCCTAGAAAGTAATTTCGTCTTGAGAACAAATAAAATATACAAAAAATTTCAATACGCTGGCAACAAACCTAAACGATACCTCACACATATGAGAAATATACACAACGTTACAAAGATACCCAAAAATAGGTCTTACATAAGATGACTGTATAATCAATGAAAGAAGAATATGTTCTGGGACCGATGGGAATGCCACAACTAGGACCATGCTTAGATCATAACAATGTCATAGAAAATGATAGACGTACCAGAAAGATATTTTAGTATTTCTGCACAAAGGGTAACCATCTACAATAACTGATGTCATACAAAACTATATAAGATAGATCATATATGCTATATTAACTAAAGAACAATCAATTGGTACAACCAACCGGTATATGTTTCAACATCAATTAAAATAATGTCAATATAAAAATTCTCTCAATAACCTCCCCCTTTGGTATTGATGAAAAACACACAAAATTGAAAAATAGTCAAAACACAAAACCTCGAGACACCTCAAAATATCCCCCTGAGTTACATATAAAAAAATCTCGAGACTCCTGAAAAAATCCCCCTGAGTTAAGTATCTTCTTTTTTAGATCACTTTTTTTGTCTTCATTTTCTTCTCCCCCTTTTTGCCAACAATTGCAATGGGCCTAACATAATCAAATCAAAATAGTAGTTTTAACTTGAAAAATATTTTTGTACCTTTCCTTTATAATTGGAAGGATCTTCCTCCAATCCACAACATCAACATTCATCCAAGAACAAAAGCTATCATGAAGAACCAATGAATCAAAAAAGGATGACTAGTTTGGAGACTGAAATTGGCATTGAAAATTATCTTCATCATAAATGATTCCAGAAAGATTCTCTAACTAGATGTTAACCAAATATTTTACCAACAAGAACTTCTTTGCCAAATCCTCCCACTTCCTTTGAAAAAAAGTAACTCATCTTGCATTTATCTAACTTTGACTCTCTTCTTCATACCCTTATCCTTCAATAAATCATAATTCTTGCCAAATTTATCCAATTTAGCTTCAGTTTTTCAATCTTTCTCTTAAAATTATCAATAGTTGTAGGCCCCTAGAGACAATACTGGTACATATCAGATTTCTCCTTTTAACATTATTTTGTCTCATGGATACATTTTGATGTAACCTTGTTAAAAACTAGTACACTTCCTCTTAATATCATCTCCAAACTTATGACCTTTTGACCATTCCTACAATAACCTCTTCTCAACAATTTTAAACAGACCAATAGATGACAAAAAACAAATGGTGGTGACAACAATATCTCTATCAGACAAATGATCCATCAAAGAATTTTCAATTTCAATCTAGCTCACCAGAGAGAAAGAATACCTAAAATCACCTATTCTATCAAATTCACCTTCTTCCAACATCGTCTAAAAAACATATGAATAAAGGGATTCTGATTCAAATGATGACACACCATCCTTTTTAGTTTTCTTTTCTTCCTTCTCTTCTTCTTCTATCAAAGTGATAATCTCCTTTCTCTTCTCACTGATTTTAATTTTATTGGGTTCTAAAGGGGAACCACCAATAAAAATATCCAACTCTCTTTTACTAGAGGAAGAACCTCCCTCACTCTAGCCAATGGATAAGGCCCTAGATTTGTCCAAAACCAAGCATCCATCCTTAAAATCACTCAATAGGAACACACATAACTCTTTTTCTACAAACCAAGGGAATTCTCCCCAAATGTCCAATCTCAGACCACAAACAAGATGTAACTCGTCATACTCAATTCTTCTTCCATCTACCTTATCTTTCCATGATGAAATTATTCCATTTCAACTTTATCTAACATTAGTGGAATAAATTTTTTGGACTGGTGAACAATCATACTAGACTCCATTTTCACACTTGATTTTGAAAATATTTTTTTGGCAGCTTTGCATTTTTCCTTTCACTTTTGCAAATAGTGACAAATGATTTGAGATTTTACCTTTTTAACCCTGAACTACTCATAATTACCTTTGACATGATAATTTATTACAATGACACAATCACCTGTACATTGCACATTAGTCAAACTAAAACAAACAAAATGTAAGTAACCATATTGGAGAGATGACCAGTATCAAAAAAATAGGGGGAATGATATATTTAGAAATATGATACTCCCCATAAGTCAAGGCAGTAAGCTCAGTTGTTGGAGGAGATATCACCAGGATCTGGTACCATATAATTCTCCTCACTAGTCTCTTTTTTCTATCATACCATGACTATCTTCTTAGATTATTCTGAAAAAACAACATTCTTATTACTTCCTGATTTTTCCGGAGTATAAATGGATTTGCATGTTTAGCATAATGACTCCAGGATGACCACATTTGAAGCACTTCAGATTTTTTTGTCCTGACGTAACTAATTGAATCCCTGATTTATAATGAACAACCTTGTGATCATAGTTGTGACAAACATAGGAATCACCATGAAAAATGTTTTTCATCCCATTCACCTTAACTGAATTAGAAACTTGACTTACGCATTAATTTTCCTTATGACCAAACTTGTGACACTTAAAGAATTGAATATTCTGATTATTTATGCTCTTGCAATCTACAACTTTATGTCTAATTTTTTGCAAAGAAAACAATTACCATTAAAAGATAAATACCTTTGAGCATTAGGTTGTCTAACCAGAGGCAATTTTGTCGGTACACTATTATTCCAAGCCTTGCTAGTGACTTTAGATTTAGCTTCAACTTCAACTACATTTTCATCTTTTTTTATAATTTGATTTGAGTTCTCATTAGAGAATTCAAGACTTTCCTTTTCCTTTTTCTTCATCTAAATTGAAATTTTTTTTTATAAGATAGTATTTCTCTCACATAACTTTTCTTCATATTTAAGATTCTTTAGTTCTTGATCCAACCTTGCATTTTCATCTACCTTGTGTTTGATGATATCTTTGAGAATTTTGTTAATCTTCTTACAACCCTTTATTTGTTATTTCAAATAGAAAAATACCCCTTGGATTCCTCCAGTTTCTTGCTCACTTCTTTGTGCCTTTCTCTGAATCTTTGAATATATACTCCCTCAGCTTAGAATTAAAATTATTTGCTTCCTTAATATCTTCCTTTAGTTCATCATTTTCATATTTTGTATGTTCAATGTCATCCAACATTAACTTCACTTCTTCATGTGAGTAGTATCCTCTATCCATTTGTTCAACCAACCAAGATCTCCCTCAATCGATTAGACTTTATCTACAAGGGACCAGGCTCTAATACCAATTGTTGAATAGCTCTGGATAATTGAGAGGGAGGGGGGGTGAATCAATTATCAAAGGTAATTTAAATATTAATTGTCTCGGTATCAATATTAAACCAAACTGATAATTGAAAAGAACAAGTAAGAAAATAAAAACACCAAAATTTACGTGGAAAACCAAGATGGGAAAAACCATGGAGAAACTAATTCTCATGAAAAATAAACACCAATTAAGGTGATTTTTAAAAATTATCACTACAAGTAAGGTTCACTATCAGTGGGCTCACTATTGGTTGGGCTAACTTCCCTTGATACAAAAATAGCCATCACAACTAATACAAAAATTTATTTCACAAACAAAGCTTGAATTGAGAAATTTGCATTTGCATATGTATGGATTCAATTTTGGTGAATAATACTATCTCTTTTAGTGACAGAACCAAAAAAAATTATGTGCCAACGTTTACTTCTGCAACAATGCCTTTAAAATCTCTTGCCTTAGCACATATCACTCTATTTGTATATTTCACTATGTGATTATACTTGCATCATATCATCTTCAATATTCACATAATACCTTCATCACCCACACACTCACACTTTAGATCCAAAATATTTCTTTATATACATGTATATCTAATGAGCAATTAATCATATGTCGACCTAGCAAGCAATGTCGACTTCAGAAAAAATAATGTATACAAAAACGTTCAACATACTAGCATCAAACCTAAAGAACAAGTCACAAAAATGATAAATATAAACCATGTTACTAAGGGACCCAAAAATAGGTCTTACATAAGATGATTGTATAGCATAAGCATCGAAAGTTGAATATGTTCTGGGATTGATGAGAACGCCACAACCAGGACCATGTCTGGATCATAACAATTCCATAAAACATGATAGATGTACCAGAAAGATATGGCATTATTTTTGCATAGAGGGTAACCATCGACAATAATTGATTCCATACAAAATTGTATAAGATATATTGTATATGTTATATCAACTAAAGCATAATCAATGTGTACAACCAATTGGTATAGGTTTTGACATAAATGAAAATAATTCCACCAATAACATTCTCTCAAAAAGGTGAGCCAAAAACTAATAAAGACAAAGATTCTTAGAGCTCTTTATTGTCTTTAGACTTGTCCACTATTTTTCAGATTTTTCTGCTAGTTTCAGGTGAAATTAATAATAATCCTTCTTCCATATCTTCCACAGATAGATCTCAACTTGTTTCTGCGCATATAAGGGGGTATTCAAATATACTACTGGGATAGAAATAATTCCTTCTCCTTTTAGAGATTTTAATTCTATTTATGGGGCAATATTATATTTGATATTTTATTCGTGATTCCTTGAATGGAGTTATTGGTTCTATATTCTTATTTAAATTCTTGGGGCTAAACCTTATCAAAGGATTTATATCTAAAAATTTTATTTCCATCTTTTTTTAATCACTCTTTGAGAAATTTTGGATATCATCTATCTTCTTTTCTTTTGAATATTTTCTAGTAATATCTTCTTGAATAACACTAGTTTCTTACAAGTATCACTAAGGTGACCAAACTTGAACTACAGTTTGGAAAATATAAATGACATTTTCATATTCTAGAGTTTGGACCCATCATCCAAAATTATATTGAAAAATAATCAGGGTAGGCATAATAGTATCAACAACCCCATTAACATATATCCTTGCAAAAATTAGACGTAATTTTTGTAAAGTAGCCTTATCCACTGCCAATAGTGATCCAAAGGAATTATCTATTCCTCTAAAAATATTGTAATTATAGAATGTTAAAGGAAGACCAAGGAGCCTAACCCAAGTGGGAACCATAGATCCTAAATCAACCAATGGATCAAAACCCAATTTCTATTTACACAAAGAGATAAAATTCATTAACCCATTGTCAAACGCCCAAGGACCCCCCATTAAACCCCTATTCATATTGTCATGATTAAAAAACCTAAAAAGAAAGAGGCTATTAGCCATGAAAAAATTGTGACACTTTGATTTTGCACACAATATTAGCCCATTATCTAACCTTATCAACATTTGGATGAGAGGTGAGAAACTTACCTATTAGGGAGATCTTATGTTCTTTGATCATTTCATTTATTATCTCATATGGATGATAAATTCTAATCTTTCCATTGAAAATGCAACCTGCAATGAATTTCCTTTTATTGGGTTTTTCTTCTTCAGAGATTTATCCCCACCAATTTCTCCACATATGAAACGAGATCTTTATTTTCAAAGGAGTCAAGACCTAGTGGTAGAAATGTAAAAACTGAACTGCCAAGTAGATGACCAACTTTTGAATATATTTATTTATGTTGCAAAGAATCAAGAACATCATATCTGGGTGGGGAGCCCCTTGGCCCCCCTCATAACAAGCTTATCAAAGTTGAGAGCATAAAAAATTCAAAAGCAGAAGGTGGGAGATGCTATAATGTCCCAAACTAGAACCCAACAAAAGTTCTAATTTCACTAGCACAAATTGCAAGAAAAAATATGGAAAATCAAAATGCATATCAAAACATACATACATATATTCTTAGCAACTCTAATCTTTGAAAGAGTTCCTTGTGCCTTTCTCTTCTAATCATGATTTCACATTTACAAAATGTGATATGAATAAATCAATTCTAAATAATTAGATAGTATAAGACCAAGACGCTAAATATATATTTTACATATTTTATGGTCTCTAATGAAATATAGAAGTCTACAATGATATATATCTCTAGAATTCACTTAATATAATTATGTAGGTTTAATATGATTCAAGCATCCATCATTGTTGGAGAATAAGTATAATCTTTAGACACTAGCTAATATGTATAATATCAATTACACCAAGATTTTAATGCTCACCACTACTATTGATGTAATTGATACTCTTTAGTTTTATTAATGTATAGAATTAATGGCTTCAATACCAAAAATTTGGAAACACCAAATACTTTACCTTATTATTCTGGTATCATGCATGAGTACACAATGTGTTCAATGGTTGAAGTGATTGATCCAATTCACCTTCATATTGTATTTGATCTTTTAGTTCATATGTCCTTGTTTCCATACAGTGAGAACCGATCAAATGTTCTTGCCTTGAACATATATAATTGTCTTTGGAAATGGTGCAGGGCTAAGTGCACAAATATGGAAGACCAAAAATGGGGTTTAATTTTCCAATTTTTTTCTAAAATAAGAAAGCTCAAAAATTCGATGAGAAAATCAAGATAGTTACACTCACAATTTCAAGATGCAATAAGAACAAGATTTTTAGTACTCTGAATCTAGTTTCTAAACTACTAATGTTTTTTTGAAATTTGTTGAATCTAGATTTCAACATTTTCTCCACTTCTTTGAATATCACATCAACTACCTTGGGATTTTAGTTTCTGAGTTTCTTCTTAAAAGGACTCATACCGAGTTTTAAAGGTATATGATGCTGAACCTTGCCTTCTTTGAAATTCTTAAGATCTTTGTAGGACCAGGTAAAAACATCTTTGTATGACTTCAAAAATCTGGTGAACGTTTATTTTTCATCTCAAGTACAAAAAATCCCAAGATTGACAAACTTATGGTTGGCTTCATCCCCTATGTTGATATTCTCATATGCACCCAAACTTGAGGTTCCTTATATTTCATTTTTTTTGACCGTATAAAGTCTTTCCTATTGAAAAAATTCTCCAATGAGACCAAGCCTTTGGGAATCCTTATCCCCTTCAACTGAATAATTTCTTGGTATTGGATCTCTTCTTTATCAGGACAACACTCAAAATAATCAACTTGTGAACCTTCAAAATATGTCAAAGAAAACATATCAATACACAACATGAAGGAATTAATTTGTTTATCATCATGGAATACTTTCCAGGAGTACACATTATCAGACACACTAGGCTGATGAATAATCTCAATTTGATATCTACATCCTGATTGAAGTCTGGATGAGGAATCATAAGGGGGCTAATCTTGCTAACACATCCACTCTTGAATCCATTTCTCTCGGAACTGCTTCTATAGAAAAATCCTCAAAGCCTTCGATCTCGTCCTAAACCTTGTTGCGGTAATGCTTTAGCCTTTCATTCTTTACTAAATATATTTTCCACACCTGTTTCATGATCAACTGTGTGTCTCCTTTGGCTCTTAGCAACTTGATTCCCATCCTTTTTTCTTCTTCTATCCCCAATAGCTAAGCTTCATACTTCACTGTGTTGTTCGTATTATTGAATTCTAACTTGAATGCAAAAGGTGTCTTTCCCTTGATGGCGATATCAAAACAACAATGGCGCCAAAGCCAACAATTGAACATCTTTTATCAAACTCCATAGTCCACACTAATTCTTCCTGGGAATCTGGCTTCATCATATCTTCTTCAGGTAGAATCAGGTATTCCCAAATTTTGATTCCTGATACAAAATATGTAATCTAGGTGTCTTTAGAAGGGAAGAATTTGTATTTAGATTTAGACTCAGGTTGAAGGGTAACCTTCTCTTTTCCTAAATGGATGGTGGTTTGGGACCAATCCATTTTGATTTCCTCTCCTAGGTCCTTGCAAAAGGTTCTACTCAAAAGCATGCCATAGCTGGCGGGGATGGCAACAACTAGTATTGTCAGTTTGAGTTTCTTTGCAGGATATGCCACCAAAGCTACTTGAGAATCTTTATTTTCCCTAGTAATGGTAATTTCTTAGAGTCCATAGAGTAACACTACTAAAGGTTTTGGTTAGGGGTAGATCTAGAGGTTTGGCTACTGTAGAAGGCATTATATTATATGAGCCACCAAAATCAATAATGCAATTATTCAACTTATGGCCATGTACAAACAAGGATACATAAAAATGATTGGGTTTTGTATTTGATTGTGAAAACTCTACAGAGGTATCCTTTTGCGGTTGAGGTTCATAATTCATTGATTGGTTAAGCAGAGTAAGGGAAGGCTCCTTTTCTATTTGGATATTAGTCTTCTCCTTTGCATTAACCTTGTGCCCAACATCCCCTTTGACATATTTGATCAATTTATCTAATTGCATTGGGTTTAGCTTAAGATACTCTGCAGGAAATATCTCTATTCTAGAAGATTTTCAAAATTCAAGAATATCAAAAGAGGAATTATATTTAAACCTTTTTAAAATTTTAACCTCGGGAGAATTTGAACTCTAACCTTTTGAAATTCTGCGAGTTTGATTCAACAATTCCTTTGCTGTGTTGACTGGGTCAGAGGATGGTGTACTCCCCCAATGAATTTTACACTTTCCAATTCCTTTTTAACACTGAACATGAAGGTTCTTCCTAAGTGACTAAAATATTGCCACCTCTTTCAGAGTTAGACTCATATTATAGAAAGTAGCTTACAAAGTCGCCATGTAATTTCAGATCTGCTTCATCATGAGGAGGTTCTTCAATAATTCCTTTGTGATTATTCATTTTCATATAGCATACCATTTCCAGGAAGCTATTACTATAGTGATCATCTGTAAGATGGAACACACACATATTGTCTTTGCTGCCAGATGGTCCTTCTATTCCTAATTTATGAGATGTAGGAGACCATCCCAACTATTTTTCTGAGGGACCAACATTTTGACTATGATACCTTCTGGGTATATCATGACAAGGAGAATTGGTTTTGGGTAATTGTCTCTTGAGGGAAATTTCTTCATTTAATAATCTTTGCAGCATAGGCTCTAAGGATGAAGGCGTCTGTGCATTGGAAGTCTGAAAATCTTTCTTTGATTTTCTAGCGATGATTAGGTCATACTCTAATTGTATTGTTGTGGTTTGAGAAATGACCAAATCTTCTACGCTTTCTCTTTTTAAGTAAAAACTTATATCTAGGGGTATTGCATTGATAAATAAACATTTCCAATTCTCTATTGTAGGTCTTTGATTAGTAGGAATCTCATTGATAATATTATCATATTTAGAAAAAAATTCTCTCATAGGTTCATGAATTTATTTTTTAAGCTAGGTTAATTTAGCTAATAAGGAATGTTCATCTTCTGTTCCTTTAAAGCTGGCTTCAAATGTGGTCTTCATATCATTCTGATTAGTTATGTAGCTTGCCAGTAGATTAAGAAACCACTCTGCAACATTGTCAGTGAGAGTTTGCATAAACAACCTTGCCACAACATCTTGATCTTGCATTGCCAACACACCCCATGCCACATTAAAATCATTTAAATGTTCATCAGTAGTTTTACTTCCATCACCGTTAAATTTAGGCGATACTTCTTTTTCTCCTTTAGGTATGGCATTTAATTGTGCTCCTAAGTTCATAGGCCCTATAGCTTCTCCCTAAGGCTGTGTTATGATCAAAGTAGAAGGAGCTAGATTTATTACAATAGGAAGAACAGTCCCGTGTAAGGTAAGAGCCTGACAAACTGGTGAAACACTTAGGTTTTAGGTGGTGAAGGTGGTCTCCTTTTGGATCTTCTTGGAGTGAGATTTGGATCAAAATCCAACTTTTGTAGGATTTCAAATATTTGGTCAACTATTCCTTCTCATCTCAAAGACCTAGTATACCTTCTAGTCTCCAGTCTAAATGGATAATAACATATGGGCGAGATTAATTATTGGGATGTTCTTGATTTCTTCAAAGTTGAGGTGGGTTTGGTGCTAAATTGCAAGCCTAATTTTCATCTTCTCTTCTCCTTTTCTTTCAACTGAAAACCTTAGATTTGCACCAATATCTTCTTCTTTTTCTAACACCAAATTTTCTTGTCTATATGATGAAGGGGACTCCCCTTAATACCACAAATACACAATAGAAACAAAGAGAAACAACAGAAATTTGCAAGAACAGAAAATTGGCTTCTTATTGGCTCCACAAATGTGGAATTACAAACTTCAGAATTACAATATCAAAAGCCACATGGGCATCCCTTACAATAATCTGTAGGACAAAGCCTCCAATAACCACCCAGAACTGCCCTAGAAAAGACTATGGGCCTTCCTTAAATAGGCAATTTTCCACCGCCCCAGAAGGTTCCAGAAATCTATCCATTAAGGCCGACTACCCTTAGCATTTAATTATTTTTCACTTTTATTACAAAAGGGTCGGCTTTAAATATTTACAAAATATGAGATTAGGTAGCCCAACTTCTGGAAGCCATAACTTTTGAACCGT
>MU223264.1:1930967-1946635 GCA_018584345.1 Thuja plicata
ATATCTTTATATACAAAAATGATACATAAAATTAACATATCTTTTGTGCACAGATAAATTATATTAACTTATATATAGTTGTCTATCGGCGTACCCCTTGCACCTCCTTCTGGTGCAAGTGCTAGTTGTATGTAGTTTGTAGTTTGTGGATATGATATTGTGCATTGTGAATAATATATTTTCTGTTGGAAGGCAACTAGGAAATCCTAGATATAAACTCTGCAAGAGTAAATTTATTTGTGTCTAATTTTTTTTAAAGGAATTTGAAGTTAAGGGCATTATATTATAGGAATTTTAAGATCTTTATTTTTAAGAAAGATTTTCAGTGGGAGAAGTTATAATTGAAGAATTTCTTTCTTATTTTCAAAGTTTAATTGATTTTGAGTTGGAAGATATAATTAGAGATCTTCATGTTTATTTTTAAAGAAATTGAGAACTGAATAATTTATAATTAAGGATCTGCATTCTCATTTTCATGTAGATTTGAACAATTTAAATGTCATAATTATGGCAACATCTTATTTTATTTTACTGCAATCTCATTTATTTATTTCTATAAAGTGCCCATGATTTACTTAAATTAAGTATGGATACTTCACTCATCTTAAATACTACTTCACTTAACCAAGTATGAAGACTTAAAGAGTTTGAAATAGGGGAGGTTATAGTCAACTATTTTATCTTTGATATAAAGTTAAAGGAATTCATATATGGAATTTCTAAGATCTTTAATTTTAGAGAGATTCTGAGTTGGATAAGCTATAATTGAAAAATCTCTTTCCCATTTTCAAATGATTCTAAAGTAAAAAGATATAATTGGAGATTTCATCTCTATTCTTCAGGGAATCAGGAATTAGAGAATTTGTAATCAAGGATCTGCATTCTTATTGTCACGAAGATTTGAACACATCTGAAGTGTCTTAACTGATAGTATGTTCTGTTTTTAGATCCAACTTTGCAGGAGTTATGTGCATCAACATTTCATAACACACTATGTGATCCATCATGAGGAGTAGAAGGCCAAATAACTCATACAACATTGATCTAGAAACAAATGACACTAATCATTATAGACTATGGAAATCTAATGTTTCTATATCTCAACTTTGACAACTTCTTGTTATATTGTGTCTATGTCTATCTCTTTCTTTAGAGTAAAAATGGTCTACTTAGATAAAGTATGGAGACCTAATCAAGTCATATCACATACAACTAATTTTAAAATTTTCCTCACAATTAAACTTACTTAAGTACTCACTTAAACTTTTTCTGATAATCAATTCTACAATATCCCATTATTTAAATCTATTTATATTGCTAATTCATTTACAAGACAAGGGAACAAATGGCTTTTATGTACATTTTATCTTTACCGTGCCAAATTAATGTATGTGTTTGTGCTCTCTTCTGGGTACTTTGTTGCACCATTTTAGAAGCTTAAAAAACTATTCGATTTCATTCATTAGCGTGATTAAAAGGCAATATACTTTTTTTTCTTTTCTAGATCTATGAATTTTACATATAATAAGCTTTAATTAATCAACTCTGAACTTGAAGTTTCCTAATTAATGGTTCAAATGAAAGGTTATAATTGACTTTAACCTTGACAAATGTCAATAGATAAGCAAGAGTTCAAATGATCTAGGATACAAATTTTCATGCAATTATTGTTTCATTAAATACATCAACTCAAAATGTTTCTATTGAATGCTCTTTGAATGTGTTAGCGCTCAAACACGTGGCTTCACAATTGCTAAAGGCTTGCGCCTACACCAAAGGCCAAGGAGTGCCAACATAGGTGATGGGTAAGACTTATGATTTAGAATGCAACATGAATGGACCAATTATCATGAGTGGGTGAAGTCATATTCATATTTAGTCTTGAATTGATACCAGAGAGAGCTTGAATTAGGGGATGACTTGTCTACAGAGCTAAAAGTAGCATTGAAGAGTGCTTCGCTTCATATTGCTATATTTTTAGAAAACTATGCACGATCTTGGTGGTGTTTGGAAGAGTTGTTATTTATGTGCAAAACAGGCACTAAGATTGTTCCCATTTTCTACCATGTGAAGCTTGAAGATATTCGACATGCAAAAGGAACATATGTTGCTGCATTTAAACATCACACAGATAAGGGTAGATATACCCCAAAAAAGCTTCAAGAGTGGAAGGAACAATGTATTCTATTTCTATTTTTCTTCTCTTTAGGTATTTGGGGGCCATAAAATTGTATTGGAATTATGTCAACTATTTAAGTGTAATTCTTATTTTGTTTTATTTGTTGTGGTTGTTGTTGTGTTTTATATCTAGAGATGAGAACAATTTGCTGAAGAGCATTAAATTGTAAGAGATTTTGAATCAAATATACTTCAATATGGGGGAAGTTATCATGTGGAGATTGTTGGAATATATTTACATTAGAGAAATGTAAGTATATACATTAGTATACATGCTTACATTTCTAATTCAAATAATAGTTATTTACTTTTTTAAAATACTTTTAACTTAGTTTCTAATCCAACACATCTATTTGTCATTTTAATAACTAAATCATTTCAAACAACTTAACTATATCTAAGTCATTATATATCAAACAACAATATAACTATATATATATTTAACATCACATTCATTTTATAAAAATATTTCATATAATTTTATATAAAATATTAATTTAATTTTATAAATTTGTTAAATGTATCAAACATCAATTAATTAAATATATAAATGTTAAAAAATTTCAAATATGGACATAAAAATATAATGATATATTGCCATCAAAATAGTAAAAAAAAAATTATTTTCTAATAAAATTTTAAATATTTTAAATATCTAATATAATTCTTGATATATTGTTATTAAAATAGTATATATTAAAATTTTTAAAAATAGAGTTAAAAAATTAAAATGTAAATGTGTCAAATAAAATAGTAAATTTAAAATTTCTTATCTTTTGTTAAAATTTTAAACTTCAAATTATCTAGAAAAAATAAAATATCAGTTAATTTATAACTTTTAACGTTTAAAATTTTAAACTTTAAAATTATCTCATAAGATAACATAAAATAGAAAAAAAAAAAACATAGTAAGATAACACAAAATTAAAAACATAAAATAAATTAAATAAAAAACTTAATATTCATGTTTCCCTAAAATAATATATCCACTTAATAATTCAAAATTGGGATACCGTATAATTGGACATCACAAGTACTGTCGGTTGCAAATATAGGAGCAGTCACACCGTCACGTAATGGCATAGATGACCAAAAGAAGGGGGCATATTCAATTTATTTATGTTAAAATTTGAGTATGGTTTTAGTCCATGGAAATTTCAGATTATGACTAATGGATTTCTGGAATATAACATATCATCACATAAATCATATTGTATTACTACACAATTTTGCAATCATGGTTTTACTAATGATGGCGATGGCCCACATCCTTAGTGAAATGAAAAAGTGATACGTTGTTGATAATGATTTACACTATAACATTAATAGTTATTGGTCCTAGAAAAGACAAAGATTCGTTCCATTTGGCTATTATTGGTCCTAGAAAAGACAAAGATTCTATAATAAATTGGGTGAAGTCAAACTTGCCCGCACTACTATAAATTTTTCATCAATGTCGACTCCACACAATTCAATTTCCACAACTGACACAACAATATTCTACCGCATCATAATGTATAATGTCTATGTGCAAGTATGAGATTATTTTTACAGATCCATAAAAACTCACAGCCTCCTCAACACCATTAATGGGCTCTTTTGGTATTATTCCACTCCAATCAATATAAATTGTTGCATTTGTCTCTTTATTCATATGTAGCTCTTCATCAAGATTGTACTAGAAGCAAGGATTCTCCTCTCCACAATAATGATTAATTTTAATTACTTGCTTACTTGAGATTTTGAATTTATAGCCCTAAAATGAAATAATAAAAAAATGACTGAGCAATTAATGTTTAGAAAACTTACAGACAATGACCATTTGTTTGAGGGACTGCTTATTTATGCTCCTTTTTAAGGTTTTCAAGTCCCTTAATCAAGCCTTCAAGAGTTGGATTCAATAACTTCTGACTCTATATTGTCTACCTCTCATTCTCTATGGCCTGCAAGGGAAGGAAATCTAAAAAAATGTTCACGTGATTTTTTCTCTTTATTTGCCATCTTCTCCATAGGTAACAGTTCCCACTCATTCAAGGAGAATTCATGACAATCCCTATACTGAATGCAAACTTCCTCCTTTTCAGAGTTTTTTGATGCCTCATCTATATGTACAGTTGGCACATTTCTTGAATTTTCACATAAATGTTTATCTTTGTTCTCTATACCTTCACCCAACTTCTGCTACCCCGTGATTTTGGCCATCAATTCAGTTTCAGACTCAAACAAATTCAATTGGCTACCATCTTGTGACTCTATATCCATGTCTTCTTTGAGATCACTATCCCCAACCTTCTTAGAATAAACATCTTCATTTTTAACTAGAAAATGGGCCATGTGTCCTTCTCCAAAAGTGATGACTTTGTTGCAATGGCAAAATAGAAGCCATCATCATCCACTGTCATAACTACAAAGTTTAAATTGGGAACAACTTTTTTGGCTTGAATCATAAATGTTTGACTAGCTGAAATTGATACTCATTTTTGCCTATGGTAGCTTAGATCATATAAACTCTTGTTCTTAAATTAACCAATAGGCAACATACATTATTAGTGGCACTCTTAAGGTTTTCACATTCATCTACCATCTCATGTTCAAGCAATTCATCCACAATGGATGCTATAATGTACAAAACTTCCTTCTATAATGCTACATGTTTGTATACCCTCAATTTTATACAATTTTTTTTATTATCTAAATCTTCATTTATGCTTTCAATTCAAAAACCTATCGGCGTACCCCTAGCAACTTCTTTGGGTGCATGTGTAAATGTGATATTAAATGACGAGTTTTTGGGACTGGGTAGTCACTAGACAACGAGCATAGGAGTCTACGACTGCGTTTGAAGAGATTGCAGATTCTCCACCTACTTCTGCTACTGATGTACAAGTAAGCTTGTTTTCATGTTGATTTGACTGTTTTCTCTCCTTCGTTTCATAATTTACACCTACAGCACCTTAGGCCCCGTTTGTTTGAGGGGTGGAATTGGAATTTGGGAGAGAAAACTTGGTTTTGATTCCAAATCTTTAGTTTGGTTGCTTACATTGGAAACTGTGAAAACCATAATATAATTTTGATCTTCCAATTTTACTCAAAAAACAAGGATTTGCAACTTCCAACTAAAAGGTGGAATTCATTTGAAAACCTGGTTATGGTATTTTATTGCCCTATTTTATTGGCTCATGTTTCCAAAATTGGCTCATCTTCCCAAAACTTTATCATCTTCTCGGTCAACCAAACAGTCCAAATTATCTTCCCATAATAAGGTTTTGAGTCAAAATCCAATTCCCCAAACAAACGGGGTTAGGTAAACATTGAGTCGAGTAGGTGGCAAATATTTGGTGAACTTTGATGACAAGGGCAAATTGGTGACATTGACAGATAGAAACTCAATATTGGGTCATTCTGTGTTCAGTTTTGCAGGAAATTGGTAAATAAATCGAAATGGCCAACAGTAGCAGCTCTATGATTGAGGTGGGGTACAATGTGTGGATGAATGAAGAAGATATTGCCGATGTAAGCTCGGCTCTTATTTTCCGTGTGCCAAAGACACGACGAATCTACAACGACAATCTGTACAGTCCACAACTTGTTTCAATCGGCCCTTTCCATCATGACAAGGAGGAGTTAAAAGACATGGAGAAATCCAAATCTGAAGCAGTTCGAAGGATGCAAACGAGGATCAAGAGGAGTGGCCATACTGAATACTCATCTATCAAGTCAATTGTTGAAGGGAAAATAGTGGACAAAGAAAAGGATATTAGGAAATTCTATGGTGAAGACATTCCCTATAATCACATGGAATTAGCGTGGATTGTGACAAGGGATGCATGTTTTCTTTTTGAATTTCTTGTTAATTATGTAGGATCGAGTAGCATTGGTCGTACTCTTTATAAGGAGGAAGTGACTGATTACTCCTGGACATATAATCCTGTTTTTGATGTTCATTATCAAAATCCCACAAGGGAGAAACTCATGGATGATATTCTTCTTTTTGAAAACCAAATACCTTTCTGGGTTTTGACGGAGCTTCTTGAACTTCACTGGGGTCCAATGGCCAACCAAAGGTTACACAAATTAATGGATTTGCTGTTAATTCGAACGACTAGGCATAAAGTTTTCGTGTGGCATAGTAATCCTCCTTACGAAGAATGTTGTCATCTCCTAGAAATAGTGTACCAGGGTATGGTCGGTATGAATGTTAGCTCCTACTCGTCTCCGCCGCCTCCAAGTAGTGAACCAGTGGTATTGCCTCCAAGTAGTGTACCAGTGGTATTGCCTCTACTGCCTCCAAGTAGTGAACCAGTGGTATTGCCTCCTCCTCACAATCACATACAGTTCTGCTTTAAGAATGTTGTTGAGAAAACAAAGGCCATGTATAAATGTTGGTGTACAAGCCCTGAGGAAGAGGAGATACCACGACTTGTGAAGCTGCCAACAGCAATGGGACTCGTTCGGATAGGAGTGAAGATCCGCCCAGTGTTGGACCGAGATGTACCAGCAAGGGATCCAACGTTGCCACACCAATTGAAACCAACGGAGCCATCTTATTCAGCCATTAAGAAGATAAGATTTGATAAGAAAAATGCAACGCTTTATTTACCAGAATTGCGGATAATGGCACATTCAGGTTCAACAATGAGAAGCATTATTGCAATGGAAGTGAACACACCGGCTGTGAGATACCATCCAAGACCTATGACTCAATTCGGTATATTTATGGATGAATTGATAGATACTGAAGAAGATGTTAATGTGCTGAGAAAAGCAGAGGTGATTAACAATTTTCTTGAGAGCAACAAACAAGTGGCCGACCTCTTCAACACTCTAACTAAAGGAATTGCCCCTGACTGGAGATGCAATGTTATTCATGAGGCCAGAAGAGGATTGTATTTATACACGAGAAGAAAGCAAAAAATTCTATGGAATGAATTTGTAAGTGCTTATTTTTCAAGGCCATGGCTTATGACTGGTAGCATGGGTGCCATGCTATTACTTCTCATGACAGCGGCGCAAGTTTTCTGTTTGTTTTTTTCTTGCAATCCCAAAGACAACTAAAGTATCCCTTTCTCCCTTCTTTTTTGTTGTAGTGGGCATTGTTTTAGGATCATGAGTGCCCAGTCAATGCATTGCATGTTTAAAAAATGATTAAATGGGTTTTCAGATTTTTACTTTGCCATCTGGCATCGGTCATGCTTCTATTCATGGCCACAAGGTAAAGGATTTTATAGTAGTCTCTATTATAAGAATTGATATTTTCTTCCTGTTATTGATCATGGTATTTCAATTTTCCTATTATTGTGAGTATTTTTTTTTTAAATATGCATTTAGATTTGTTAATGAAATAATTAAAAACTGTTGCAGAATCAATTGGTCTGTGCAGAAAATGTAGTCTTTTTAGCATGATTTTTATATTGTATACTCTATATTTCTATTATTACTTAATAGACTTAAAATATTCCATAGATGAATGTTAAATGGCCAAGGTTCAATCTTTCATAACACAGATTTTATATGGTGTCGTAAATAGTTAATTTTTGCAATCTTGAATCATGGATGACATGTACAGAACAATGGTACTTACAAGAGTCATGTTTTCCAAATTCAACTCATCAAATTAATGACCTTTGACTGAAAGATCAAAGAAAACTAACACTGTAATAAAAAATATTACTTTATCCTAGAAAGATTCTAAATTTGCCACTTTTGGTGATCTCTAATTTCAAATGAACAAAAGTTATGCAACCGTATTTAGAGTTTTTTTCCTTTCAGAATGGACAATTGACTATTCCGTTGTTTGCTTATTTTAGTGGCATTATGTATCTTTTCCTATCTAATTTTTATATTTATGTTCCATGAACACTGCACTTGTATTCTGATATAATCGTTAATCGTATTTGACTATTTCCTTAGTTTGTTCATTGTGTATTTTTTTTTTCACTTTTGTACATTTTTGTTTTATAAATACCGTACTCCTATGATTCTTATATAGGGGAGATCAGTAAGTAATTTAACTAGTCTTAATAGTTATAATGACATTTGTTGATTTAATGTCTAATATTTTTAGTACTATAGCATCAGTAATGATTTTAAAATTATCATGATTGATCATGGACATTCATAAATACTTGAATGAAATGTAATCATTAGATCTAAAATACCTCAAATCATGTGATGGCACACTAATAAAACATGACTTAGTGTACAGCTATTAGTCTAACATTTTCCTGGCCCAATTTGTACCCTCAACTAAAATCATGCTGATATGGCATCATATTTGATTATATAGATATGAAACCTTAATTATCAGCAAGAAATTTGCGAAAGAACAGAGTGATGTGAGAAGTTGAAAGAGATTTAAAATTGTTATATAAGATTTTAATAAGCTCAAAATTAAAATGTTTAACTGCTAGATTCAGATTTTTTTAATATTTGAATCGAAATCTTTTAATAAGTAGACCATAATACGGGTCAATAGTACTATATATATATATAATGAATAGCTTTTCATAGGTTAAACCAATCATGTATGAGAATTTTATTTATAATACATGCTCTGCAAACAGTCTTTTTGTAGGATTGTATGGAAATTCAGGTCATCGTTAGACATTCGAAATAGACGAGTCCTTAATAATTCTGCAATGAGTTTTCAGTTACATCCTTGCAGCTACTAGACACAACTTGACTATTTGTGTGGGAAGCAAAACTGGGAGCTGGGAATGTGCACTGGAAATGGTATTTTTCTTATGTTGAATCTGAATCATCAATTGCTCAAAACTGCCCAAAACTGCCCATAAGATCAGTTAGGTTCAGATTCAATATATTTCCTTGTAGCACACAAACCATTCATAAAATGCCCCTTGATGCTTTCTCTGATAAGGTTCTTTCAATCTAATATCAACAAGTGTTTCCAAGAAATGCATAACGTCGATCTGTTTTGAATGGAAGAGCATCATGCATAAGTAAACATTGGATATACAGAAGACACAAGGTGTTTATGGTGTCACTGGTTATCAGGAAAGAACCAAGGAAACCATACATAAACAATCTTTGAAATGGTCAGCAAGCTTTTACTGTTGATCAATCCTTAAGTATTCACATCATCAAAAACTCGTTATGCTTCTCTGATGATTATCTGTCAAGATCATACAGAGAACCCAGGAACTCCAAAAGCTTAGATACTCGTCATTACGTTCATGACCAGTAAAGCACAAGAAATCCTTACAAATTATTCCAAGAGTCGGAGGAATCATCATAGGCTATTGTCTTAGAGGTTTATAATTTATATATATAAGGTTGCGTGGATTTACAGTCTGTTTTGTTTGATGTTCTTTTTCTTAATAAGATGGCAGAAGCTAATTATCCTAAAAAAAAAACAGAGAGAAATTGAGAGGAACCCAGACCTCGAGTCATTTACAAGAATTACAAGGAGATAGACATAAAAAGATGTCTTAGAGCAGAATAGAGAACAAAGAGAAGGCTCCCCGAGCCAAAAAACCATGGGCATAGTATAAAAACCAAAGAATAGCCATATTACATAATGAGGACTTCTAAAGCCAAATAACACGAGGAAAAAGAGAACTGAGGAAGAAGGGGAGAACAGAGGACGGGAAAAATGGACCTCCCAATGAAGAGTACTCTTCCTCTTGAACAACAAGATCAAAATCCAACCACCATGTGCTCATTCTTGTTTCTCGAGGAGAATGAATAGCTGGAAAAACTGGAATGGTAGGTTAATCTACTTACTTTTGAAGTATAGCAAGCCCGTAAATGCCTTGAAAACAGTCCAAGGCCACCGCCATAGAAGGAATAACCAGGTACTCTAAAAGTTGTTCAAATTCTATAATGGCATCTTGGTGATGGTCACATATAAGACCTAACCTGATATCAGATAGAAATTCAGCAGTGACACTATTAGATGCAGTAACAGAGAGTTAAAGCAACCCTCAATTAGAGGTAAAGCAGCATTAGTTCTATATAAAGACAAAGAAGAGTCTAGGACAGAGGGAGAAACAATATGGAAATGCAGATATGTTAATACCAGGCTTCTGACCATGTGAAAATCCAACATGTCTATGCAAAATGTTAAAAACCGAGAGGAAACTTGAGTGAAAAAAGCAAATGAGTTCATTTTGATCCAATTTTTTCTTAGGATCATGATAATTGCTTCCTCAATATCTGGACAAAGATGCCGAAAAACCATTCCCAGCTTCTAAGATTTATATTCTAAAAGTTCTCTACGTTTCCAAGGCCATTTGGAAATAAAAACATGATACTCCACTGTAGTAACCAGTTTGAACAGAATTGCTTCTATTGTCAGGAGAAGTGTCATAAATAACATTGAAATTGCTTCTATCCTTTCCATTATTCTCATGAGCTCAAACTTCATCTGCAGTAGAAGGAGCACCAAAAGCAGGTAGACTATATTATTCCTTGATAGCATCAAGAACTCTATATGGCATAGAGAAAATGAGATGTCGTTCTCTCCTTCGAGAAGATGTAGCAGGTTCTATCAAATTAGGGTACAATGATGCCATGATCTCTTTAACATCCTAGATTTTCCTCAAGTGGTAAGCTTCTTTTAGAGGAACCCGTCTCTGATACCAATTGTTGATTATCACGAGATTTTGAAGCCATGCAATAAATATTATTATCCTCCTTAACACATATCCGAACCCTTAGAACCTAGTTCTATTCACCACAAATTAGTAATTTGATGATTAGAGACCCTCATGGACAAAGATTCCATACTCATAGAAACATATTTTAACTTGTAGAGAAAATCAACTCAGGTCTTTGAACTAAAATATTGCAAAGGCCATATGAACATATCCACAAAACCTTCCACCCTAAAATTTCAATATGGAGCAATGCAGGGCGTTCTCCAAGACTGTTCAACTTGTTTTCTGACATAATCCTCACTATCGGCAAAAAAAGCAACACCTCCTCTTTTGTAAAATAGTTGGGGACCTAAATATAAAATGACAGTGCAACATATATCACTACTACATAAAGGGGGGTTTTAAGACAATAATTAAAATAATTTACGAATAAATTGTCTTAACTTGAGACAAAATAAAACTTGTGTATTGTCTTAATTATTGTCTTTAACCAAGTGTCTTAAAGTATTGTCTTAAACAATTGTCTTATAAAGACAATAAAAAACACTAGTATTATTGTCTCTTAAAGACAATTTTAGTTTCGTCTTTATAGAAACAAATGTCTTTAATCTCACTTATTGTCTTTCTTAAGAGGACAAAAAAATTCTTATTAGAGAGAATGTCACTTTTGTCTCTCTAGAAATAATATTAAATAATGCGTTTTAAAAAATAAATCAATATTGTTCAATATAAACTACAATATAGTTAATTAATTCATGTTAAGGCACGATGGATTTGAACCATCATCCTCCTGCTTGTAAAGCAAGTGCTCTTCCATTGAGCTAGCACCCTTAACTTTAAGGAAAACTACAAGTCTAAGGTTTTGCAGATATGAGCTACATGAAGGGGGGAAGACAAATTAAGCCACCAAGAAAGCCTACTGATGTTATGGCTTTTGCCCCGGAAAGATGTTGAAATTATCCAAGAAATGGAGAGCACATACTAAACAATGAAATTCTTAGAATGCAATCAATAGAAACATTGGTGGTGAGCTGGGCGTTGTATGGATAGATGGTGCTAGCTTTTGGCAGGTTCAAATCCCACACTCAAGCTTGCTAGCACATCATACAAATGTTTGAGCAGATTACATGGAATTTAAACACATTTTAATTAGATTATAAAATATAATTTGAAATGTTGATAAAAATCAACATGAAAAAAGAGATCACATATTTAAATTCAATCTAATTCCTTTTAGAGAAACAACTTGACTGAAGACACTAAGAAAGAACTCTCTACAATTATATGTATATCATGAACTTGAGTATGCACAGAGGAAAGAGTTCATGTTTCATTTACTTACACCTTTCACATGCTAATAGTTGTACTGAGCTGCACTATCGTAAGCATACCATAATGCGTCTATCAAAGTGTATGTACTCTTAGGAACCCTGGAATATTGGAGACCAATTATCATTTGTTAGTCATTTCTTTGACATGATTTTCTAAAACATTAGAATACCATTTCAATGTTTGCCAAGTTGTGGTACAAATTTGATATTCTTTGATTTAAGTACTACAGACATGTCTGTAATTCTTAAAAATTTAATATTATTGGATTTTAAAGAAGACTTTTTGAACCCCTTATTAGCTATATACATGAAAACATAGAGTTATGCAATTCAAATATGAATCTTTTTTTTTTTTTTAAGCAAAAGAACATGTCTTTAAGTAATTTTTATTTATAACAATTCATAGTAACTCAGGACCCTTCATGTCAAAAGGCTGTGGACATAATTCTAAGGCAGGAATAATATATGCTGCAGCAGAAGGTATAGAAGATTCCAGTACATCTTCAACTACTATAGTGTTTCTCAACTCTGAAGCTATTTACAATGGTAGCAACAAAGAATAACGAATGAGGAAAAACTATATCTTCGGTTATTGGTGGTTGTTAAGAGAGATCATATAACCCATCTTCTATGCTCAAGATCATATAACCATCTTCGGTATTTCCTCAAAAAACTTAGTTAATCTTGAATATTTCTTCGAAAATCTAAGTCAATGCAGGTAGCTGTCAAGAACCTAAAAAGGGACACATTATGCAGGTAGCTTGGCAGGACTTAAAAGGGCCACAGAATCGAACTGAGGTGCAGAGTACTTGTGAACCACTCTCAGTTTGTTATCTGCTGAATTTTGATGAAATGTAACCATCAGTCTTGGACATTCCATTAGGTCTGCTTTAGAATATCCTGTGTGGCGCTTAAGTAGATCATTCCAGATTGGATCATTTTTTAATGTGCACCGAGTAGTGTAGACAGCCCCAGCAGAAAGCAAAGATGGGTTGAACTTGATGGTCACATATTGGAGCAAGCTCAGTTAAATTAGAAAGAATACCAGATTTTCCATCTGCTTGTCAGCGTCTACTGCTTTCAGGAACCGAACAATGAATACATATGGAGTAGGAACTGTGAGATGAAATTTGAGTTTGTTGAGCATGGTCTTTTCCATACTGATAATTTGCAGTTTTGTATAAGCCCGGTCTGAAATGCAGACAAAGTCATTGATCTCTGGAGCCCAAATCTCCTCATACTTAGAAGCTAAAAGCATAGCAGTAATACCCAGTAACTGCAAATTCCTCCTTGAAACAGGCTCAATGGACAGGTATCTATCAACCAAGTTTGTGGCGAGATACAACGTCTCTGGCATCAACTCAAACTTATAATGTACCTCAATCAGCCAGTCAATCAGAATTGCTCTCATCTTGTCATTAATTTCCAGTTGAGAAGGCATGTAATCTGGCACACAGCTCATTCCCTCAATTTTACGATAGAACTTGTAGATATCCTCCACATATTCAACAACCGCCAACTGATTATCAAGATCTCCAATATCAATATTGGGCAAGAGGTTCTCTGCCTCAGCCATTTCAGCATCAAACCCTCCACAAAAAGCTTCACTTCTGGCTGTAAGAGTTGCAGTTAGTGTTTGGGATTTCACTTTTCTAGTTGCAGCTTGGCCAGTGCGGTTACGAATTCCTTTTGCCTTGGCTGGTTCAACAATAGCAACTTCCTCTTCATCTGTATCATCCTTGATTTCCAAAATTGCCGGAGGAATCTCCTTGGGCTTGTTGTTCCTCCTTTGTTTGTTCACAGCCCCTGCTTGCTTATCCATGCCAGACATCACATTGCTTTCAGTAACCTTTTCATTGGCAAGTAATTGGGCTCCAAAACTCCTTGTTACAGGGCGAGTCACATGAAGAACAGGTTTCCCACTGATTCCTTCCTTGACATTGCATTTCCCATTGATTTCTCCCACAATATTACCAATATCTCCCGGAGCCCTCCTATTATTAGGGACTCTTGCATCTCTTGCTTGTACTGCTTTGGAAGCCATCTTGCTGCTCTCGACCAGGCTTGCAGTAACCTATGCTTCCAGTAACCCAAATGGGAAAGTTTGAAGGCCTGGTCAATGTTATTAATGTTGCGGTGTCCCCAGAGCCACAGAAGCAGACAGCAGCTCTGGCAACCTAATACACTGAAAAAAGACAGGTGAAAAGCAGTGCAGTCAAATATCAATCTTATTCTCTTCCTTTTCGTGTTAAAGTTATTGTGGCATGGTGGTTTTTCATATTTGTGCATTATTGATATTTTTATAAGGTGTGTAATATTTTTCCATTTATTTTGTATATATGTAATACTACTTTGTAAATCATCAAATAGATATCTATTTATAAAAAAAATCTTATTGGCAAGTATCAAATATATTTGCTACAATTTTTAGATCATTAGTTGTGGAGTCAACCTTAAGCTTTAAGTTTTGACTTGTATCAATGGTTTATCTAAAATCACATTAATAAATCGATCTTTGGTGCAGGAGCACTTGGGTGCATCTACAATCACCACAACCCAAAAAAGATTTCAGATTTCTTTTATTTCAATTTTTGTTTGATTGATTATGGTTTGGCATCACTCAACTTTGCAAAAGCTTGACTCTAGACATGCAACATATCATTCACACCAATGGCCAGGTCAAGGCAACAAATAAAATAGCTACGACTATCATAGATAAAATATTCACCAATGAGGTGAATATGTAGGTATTTTCTAACAACAACAGAGTGTTTGACAAAATTAGGCTGAAGCAAAGCTATACCCGAGAATAAATAAATAAAAAGATGACAAATTATATTCTTGGGCATATTGGCATTGGTTTGGATACTCTTTGAACTTAAAAAATGGTTGGGAATCACATTTATTGAGGGGGTCATAAAAGAGATGTTGCAAATCCCAATGACAAAGCTTAATGAAAACTATAAATATTATCCCTGTGCTGATAGCAATACCTAAGCTACAGATACATCAATTGTGGATGCAATGCATAAAACGTAGCTTATTAAGAAAAAAAAGGATTAGGTAGAGACCTTGATTGCACCATTCATGGCACACAGAGAAGACTTTACAACTGGAAACACAAATACTTCAGTTCAATTCAAGTAAGAGTAAGAAGCAGGAATGCACATGAAATTCTTGATACCAAATCTAAAAGTGACAGTATAAACCAATTCTTAGATAGGTAGAGCTTATAATAGAGTTTTTTTGTACAAACTAATTCAACAGATAGTGCAAGAACAACTCCTAAAGCCTAAATAGAATATAAAGTTAGACATGACTGTCATTGAGAAGCAGAGAGATTTTGAGTCGAGTATTTGGTTTGGTTAAACTTGATCAAAGTAAAGCTGCAGAACCAAGGCAAAAAAACTCAAGCCAATTTAGTATGGATCTTTTTGTATTAGACAACAGATAAGATTAAATTCCTTCAAAATAGAATTGAGACCTTCAAAAGTTAACATGAAATTAGCAGAAAAGTATTTGCAAAGAATAATACTATTGT
>MU223264.1:1962179-2002496 GCA_018584345.1 Thuja plicata
CAAATATTAGTTTTAAAAATTTGTTTCCTCGTATCAATTTCTCTAACCTAACAAATTAGAACACAAATAGAAAGACAAATTTCATTTTCATTATACTCTAATTGATTTGATTCTATTGCACTTATATTTAGGACAAATCCATCAACAAAATTCCTTCATATTTAATCTAAGGCACATCAAATAATACCTGCCAGAAGCTAGAAAATGGCAAGAAAATTGTGCAGCAACACAAATCCTTGTTGAGCAATCCAATCCTTTTTAGCTAAGCTTGTCCTTCTCATTTTTAGGAAAGTACCAAAAGAAACAAAGAAAAACACATTCAGTAGGTAATTCTATGAAAGCAACCCAAAATACACAAAAAAGAAAGTGGCTTTGGGTATGATAAAAAGGAGAGAAAAACTTGTTGACAAAGAAAGGATTAAAAAACCCCAATGAATGATTGTTGATGGAAGAAAGCCTGCCATCCATCGGGCACATAACAAACTTTCTAGAGATGGAAAACTTAGGGTTTAAAGAAAGAACTCCTTTATTTTTCTTCAACACATAATCTGCACCTGAATATTCATGAAATCCTCTGTTATATTTCTTCGGCAGCCTTATCAAACCACTGGCCACCAAAAAAGACCCATTGTCGTGCATGTCTAGAGAAACTAGATGTTAGGATTAACAAGACAGAAATAACAATTACATGTAGAAATATAACCAATATCAGAGAATAATAAACCAAAAAAGAAGAGAGAACACAAGACACAAAGATTTAACGTGGTTCACCCAATCCCTGGGCTATGTCTACCAACAACAAATCCAATATTATTATTATCCAATTATTAGAATCTGATCACAATCCACAATCCCTTATAGCTCAATTCCGCTGTAAGAACATAAAAACATACTACGTGTAAAACCCTAACCCTAAGCCAATTTATACAATCTTTATACCACTTTAGGGTTAGAACATGTCAGCCCCCACAAATTAGCCAAACCCCACATATTGCAAAAAATGTAAAATACTTTCCCGATCAGTCACCACAATATAACACCAGAGACAAAAGAAGCATTTTTTAAGATTTCTTTGCAAAATCACAAAATGAAGAAGAGTTAGAGACAAATCTAAGCACCTTTCACATTAATTTGTAGGGCCTATGCTTATATGTGATATTGGAAGGAGTCTGAGAAGAATGCAGCTTTTCTTGCACCTTCTTTCTATGTAAAGGTCTAGGGTTTGAAAAACCCTCTCAAAACTCAGGCAGCTTTTGTTTAGAATCAAATGAGGAAAAACTCATTACTGTGGAGTTTTTAAAATGTATTATCTCTTATCCTTTAGCAGAAATGCTATGCTGGATGCAGCCTAAGGGTCGGGCCCAACAATACCAGAATCATACTTTTGTTTAGTTTGCAAGGAATAACCTCTCATTTCCATGACACCCAAAGGCCAGGGCTTTGAGCTTCCCTGCAAGTGCACCGCCCCACTAATATCATCTACCACGCTTGCTTCTCTAGACCTTCCAAAAGACAGTCCATCTTGCATTAGTTCAGCAGTGAAGAAATATCCACAAAACATAAATGAACTTCATGGTCTACCAAACCAGTGGAGGAAATAGAGTACAACCCAATGAATGCTGAGGAGGCAGAGTATTCAAACTTACCCAAAAATATAAGAGCAGCCCAGATAACCTATCCAGTTTCTCAATCCGTAATCAGTATTATAAACTGATTCATTATCACGGTGAGCAACATGTTCCCTATTCCCTGCAAACAAAAGCTTGTGATATTCACCGACTCCATAATTTTCCCCATTTGGGCAACTGGTATTGATGAAATTGAAATTTGTAGCAGATTTGATCCAATTGATGGAAATTGCGGTGGTAATCAACAAAGGAGGCAAAGATTTTTTCGTTGCCTCTACCTCCAGTACGCTTCGCCATGCAAGACCAAAATCCCCAAATATTCCAGGCCATCCTCACGGTCTCGTATTCCCAAATTTTTACTTCTTTACACACATTATTTTGAAGCGGGAAAACGCGTTTTATACTTTTTCTTGTCTCAATTTTTTATTTAAGACACTTCAAGTAGTTTTAATTTTTAATTGAAAATTATTAAAATAATAATCAAAGTTTTTGAGACAAAAAATTACTTTTGTCTTTTAAAAATGTCTTAAATTGCCTTCTTAGGTAGTAGTGATACTCAGAAAATACTATATATAGCTATGACTATAATTTTCCATCAATCATAAAAAAATCCTCATAAGATTAGATCAAATACTCTTTCTTGCATAATCTAGTTGGTCACGCTCCTAACTTCTAAATATACCACAAACTATATTTGTACAACTATAAATCATTATACTTCAAATAGTCTTCGACATCAATCACTATCACTTTTATAGTAACAATAAGTCTTTGAATCTTCTTCATCAATCATTGTCACATCCTCAACAATAACAAGTCTTCAAATCTTCTTCTTCAATCACTGTCATCAATGCCACACCAAAGGTTGACATCAACGACAATACAAGGCATACTACTAACATGAATTTATTTTTGTAACCATGAATTTGACACATAACCATCGAAGGGAACATAATTAGAATCTTCATTATCCATTTCAAAACCATGTGGCCAATTTGGGTCTGAGTTGTCCTATTTTGTGTGCTTTCATTTTCGAATATGAAAACAAGCTTCCTCATCCAAAGGGTATCTTTAGAAATAATGGAGAAGTTTAACCAATGGAGGTGGACATTTTGTGCTAATTAAATAGCCTTTCTATAGCGGATGAGCTTCTTTTGAATGGAGATAGCCTTTGTATGCTCCATTATGAGGAGAATAAGGCCCTCATGAATGTCCAACATACAAGGGTTTTTACTATAAGACTTTAAACCATGAAAGAGAGATGAGAAAAATTTAAAGGGTAGGAAAATGCATTTTTCATGGCGTAAGTGGTTCAATATCATAAAATGATAACTAAAAAGACTTGTAAAGTGAACATCAAAAGTTAGATATCTTATTATCACCTCTGATAGTTTAGCCAAAAGAGGATTGATTATAGTCCAGTCATATGCCCCACAGGTGGTTTTGTTCACCTTCTCCATTCACAATCCTTGAAAAAATGTTCACAACTTCATCATAGGATTTAGACTCTCTAAAAAATATTTATCCTTTTCCTCCAACATACTAGAGACCTCTGCAATATGGTCCTCAGTGATAGAGATTTCAATTGCATAAACCTTGAAAATACCTTCCTCTGATCATTTAACAAAGGCATCGGTAACCTATGACTCAAATCCATGAAGCATTTCTATGTAAGGACTTAAGACTCTTGTAGAAAGATCATCCTAAACTTGGGGGTTCTCCTTCCACTTTTGATCTGAGGTGGGTTCAATCTTGTTCCTCTGTATGTCCATGTTGTATAGAGAACAGAAGAAGAGAGAAGAAAAAATCATAGATATAATAAAACTAGTGCAATTAACCATGCTAATAACTTTGTACCAAGATGCCCTTTCTTTAAATGCCATGATGGAGAAAGGACATCTCATCGACTCCTTATACATGAGTATAGAGTACAAAGCCATCATTTCTAATAACATTTCAAATTTAGCAAGATATATCACCATCTTCGATTAAATTTTTTATGTCCATGGGGATTAAGTCATTAGGTCCCCACCATATGGCATTAAGTTGCCTAACACCCAAATTAGAAAGTCTACCAAAAACCATGTTGTCTTCTTGCAATATATGAGATATTTTATATTCCTAAAAAGTATTGAGCATACTTATGTTATTCAATATTAAACTTTTATAGTCCATCTAAGGGTTTGAACACCCTTTAGGCAGACGATGATGTTTAAAGAATCACTTTCAATCCAAATCCTCCTAAAACCATTGGAAACAAACATTTTAAGACTAATGTAGGTTGCATATACCTTAGCATAGTGGTTTTTCTAAATTCCCAGAGGGAGGGCCATTGTTGGGACAAACATACTAGTTTGATCATGAGCCCCTCCCTTACAACTAGTAGATCTATTAGCTTTTTTGTTGTGCCTTTGTAACAAAAAAATATTTTTATAATATTTTATATTAAACTATAACAAGATGAGTGCCCTTCTTCCATTTATATTAATAGAAAACAATGAAAGATACTTTTCACTAAATATGAATGATAATTTCACATCAAAAGATAAGTTATGTATCTCAAAAAATATCACAATGTCTCAATAGACAAGGTTAGGCTCCACAAGCTATTCACAATAGATTTATTATGTGATATTCCTAATTCCAGTGGTCATGGAACTCTTGTAGATCCAATTTGAAATGTTACTTTATCATAATGAAATTTGTAGTTGAAGAAACCAGATAGTTAGTCTAGTTTTCACATATAGCATTTCAGAACCAATCACCTCTATTGTGTACTTATATTCGTCATCATGTTAATACGACATTAACAAAAAAAGTATATCATTTGAAGGAGGGTCTCTAACAATGCATTCAAGAGGTTGACCATAAAACCATCTACTCCATCTCCAAGATATAATTTTCTTCTTACAATAGGTCTATAGAAGAAATAAAATTTAATAGTACCTACAAAACATAACATGAAACTTAAATATGAAGTATCCAATAAAATCTAAAAAATCTAAAAAATATCAAATGATAATTAAGAAACTACAAGATAAATATATACATAAGGTGAGATCTAAAACGTTAATAATATACAACTTTTGAATCCCAAGGTCAGTTAACAAGAGTAGCTCTTTTTTATAGCTTTCTTATGTGTCATATGCACTCTTATATTTCTAATATGTGAAGCACAACTTTTAAAATTCGTAATTCATAATTTGAAAAATTGATTGAATTCAATTCTTTTTAAAAAATACATAAAGAAGTTAATGTTCTTGTACCCTCCATAGTTCAAATATATCAACAAATAATTATTCTTGAAATTAAGACACAGTTTTCAAATATATCAACAAATAATATCAAAAGCTTTTACAATGGAATGCTTTAACCATCATTATAATGGAATGACAGATTTGGAACTTTCATTTATCTAATGAACTATTTAGCTGTTTTGATTTAGCCTATATTATATTTTATATTTTTTTTATAAAATCTAAAAATCTCTGTGAAACTGAATCTATTACATAAACTGCAATTGAAACCTAACTAGTAATGTGAGCCAAGATAAATACATACATCCATCTTTATTTTTATTTAAATTCTCCATGCTTATACATTATTGATATATTGTGACTCAACCAATTAAAATGAAAAGGGAAGCAACACAAGCCTGCCCTAATTCCATCAATTGGCTTATTCTACATCATGGATCGTCTAACATTCCTTCCAAAAGGAAATGCACAGACATTTTTTATTCCCAATTGTTGGCTTATTCTACATCATGGATCGTCTAACATTCCTTCCAAAAGGAAATGCACAGACATTTTTTATTCCCAATTGTTGGCTTATTCTACATCATGGATCGTCTAACATTCCTTCCAAAGGAAATGTACAGACATTTTTTATTCCCAAAATCCACACTAATGATGATTTACAAAGCCTCAAATTTAAGACACCGCCAGTTTATGAAGATTTAAATGGCTGGATAAATCTAATCATAAACATTATTAATTGAAGCGGCTGCAATCTTTTCTAATTTCTCCTTGACTACCCACCTTTACACCAATCCGACCCATATTTGTGATTCCTTCTATGAAGCCTTCATTAAATCTAGAGGCATTCCTTGCATAAGTTTTTACCTTGTTTCTTGAGCGTCTATCTGTGAATAATACCTCATCAGAAGTGAAAAGGCCCATACCGTTCATCAGATTTTGGTAGTAGACATTGTCAAATGTACGAGGTGTTGTAGGGTCCATGTTGATAGCAATGGTGGGATCCACATTTTGGGGACACATGCCCTGTAGTTGGCTCGCATAAGTGGCATTCACAGTGGGGTCAATTGGGTTGCTGTAAATTCTGTTTGAAAATTGGTTGCAGTGAGAAAACCCCAACGTGTGCGCCCCTGAAAATATACGAAAACTTTTCAAGTAAAATCTTTTTAAAACAAATTGTATTTATAGATTTCTATATATTAATTGACAAATTGATTTTGAGCCTCATAACAGGCGTGTTGGTTAGATTGAGACATAATTTCTATTTTTCCTTTCAACATTTACAAATGAAAAATTGCAATTTAATGTAGTTTGTCAAATTTTGATGGAGGCTAATTATTGCTTTATCAAATTCATGGATTCTGGTTGCTATTTATACTATTAAAAAGAAAATTCAAGAACAACTTTCATGAAAAAAAAGAGGGACAAATGAAAACTTAATGAAATTAGAATAATATTGTTCCATACTAATTAATGCGTATCAAATTCGTGGATTCTGGTTGCCTTTTCCAAGAATCAAAGGGAAAATTCGGTAAAGGAAGAACAACTGTGAAGAAGAAGAAAAATCTGTAATATCAAGAACAACTTTCAAGAGTTAAGAAAGCACAAACTGGAAAGCTCAACGGGTTTTCAAATTTGTCATGGTGACCTTTCAATTTTTTCTGTAGGCGTGACTAAATATTTTCAGACGATAGGATTAAGATTGCTTCATTCATACAACAGGAACGCAAATTTAAGGGTTTACTGACACTAATATTCCCGTTCAACCTTTACTCAGGGATCCTAGATGATAGGAACTAAAATTGAATACGAGTACAACTATTAGAAGATGTTATAATTTGTTACCAAATAGTGCAATAATTTTACCAGAAAGAGCAATCATTTCTATCGGAGATAAGCCCTTGCTTCTGAATAGGGAGACCAACTGATTGAGATTGAATGAAGCCTTGGGCAGGTTTCCATTGACCCTGGATGCCAGAGATACAAGTCCATCTCTTCTCCCCAGCTCCACACTATATGTTGGCCCTCCAGCCTGTATGAACACGGGAAAAAAAATTGTTCTCTAAGATGGCAGCTATTGAAAGCACTAAAATTTAATATGGAAAACACATAATCAGATGATGCAGCTATTGAAGGCACTAACTAACATTTATAATTTAAAGCATTATTGCACCAAGGATTTGTATGGTAGCAGCAATTGAGGTCAATAAAAGTCTGGTCATCCACGGCGTTAAGCATAATGTTACATCAACTTATTAACACAAATTGTACATTGTTGTGGTTGAGGGCTAATAGATAATCCAAGTTTATGGTCGGATCCCTCAAAACTCCTTTAGGATTCTATTTTAATATATTTTCGAGGATTACTCACCAGTTGTATAACATCTCTGGCAGCAATGGCTAGGATATCGGCACAAGACACGGTGTTGGGACACACGTTCTCTACAGCTTGCTTTGCTTTGCTTACAGTATCAAACCCATCCCCAGCCAGAGACAAGTTGTCTTGAAAGTCCTTTTCCGCCGTATTATTTGCAGTAGATTGGATCATCACAGAGGCATCACATCCCTGTCACACACAAAAAAGTTACAAATTATTTGCATTATTAAATTCCAGAGATTCGTCCTGTGGCACAAGATGTTAATACTAATGGTCACATTAATCGAGCATTTATGAATACAAGCAATGATTCCCAATTCACTGATTCAAGTCAATTCTGTTACAAGCTACAAGAACTTGATTCATCATGTCTCATAAAACTGAAATTTGGACTTCGTGGGACATATAATTGAGTGGAACATCAAGAAATGCAAATCATCTCTTGCTTACCTCAACGAAGCAGTCATGAAAGAAAAGCCTCAGGGTGCCGGGAACAGTGACAAATGTCTGGTTAAATTTCTGACTAACAACATTTTGTACAATGGCCTCAACAGTGGGACATGAATTGGCATAAAAATTCGTACTAAGCAGGTTTGATTGAGCAGACCCTTTAAAAATGCACACTCCCAATAATACCAACAAGGCCAGCCTCATCTTTCCACCCATAGTTAACAGTATTCGAACTGATTGTCTGGAAAGATACTTTATAGGCTTACTAATTGAAATCTCAAACTGCATTCAGCATAATAAATGAAAACAATTATATAAGTGAATACATTTTTTTTGTTTTTTTTTAACAGAGACAGTTTAGTCCTGTGATCTGGAACTTAATTCTTTATAAAGAATTTTTCTATAATTTGACAACGTACAATGGACCTTCATTCACACTCCCTGACCTACCAAAAACAGCAGCCTAGGCCAACTAAACTAACCCTAGATCAACCATTAAAAAAAACTAAGAAAAATCTCCTCTCCATATACATATAACCCAAGATCTAGGTTCTACCCGTTTGAAGAAAACCCTGCCCTAATAGATATAAGAATGACAGTAAGTAGCACGAACCGATGCCTTTGCTATGTCGGTCGAAAGAGATGAGTCAACCTTATAAAAAAATAGATAACAAGGCTACACAGTCAGTTCTAAATTATGTATTTGTGTTGTCACATGACCAAAAATAATGGCTATCTACATTGTATATCATGCATGGATGCTCATTGAGAAAACGACTTCTTATTAAGATAATAATACAAAATGTTAAAAGACATAAGAGAACTGTGGGAGTGCCTTTTTCATATAAATAAATTAATTTAAAAATTGAGTTTGACAAATTGATCATAATAGGTTGCTTGTAAAATCAATCTTTCATTTTAATTATATGCCAATAACGTGGAATGACACCAAATATGACATCTCATACTCAGAGTCTATTTCCACTTGTAATTTAATCATTTGCGAATTGATACAATTTAATATTTGTTTATTTTATATGTAGTGGCCATCAAGTAATTTATTTAGGTTAAGAAATCAAAAGAATGCAACCGACATATATTCTATATACAAACGTTTGTATGTTTGTTTTACTTTATACAGGTTGTATTCATCAAACTTTTAAACTACTATAATCATTAGATTTTATATTAGGGACACATTTTAATGCGCCACGCATTTGTGAAAAGTCAACTCTAACTATGGGTCCCTAATTATGTGGGGGTTTGAGTATTTATTGATTATTGGAAGAAGAAACTCCTTATTCTTTAGGTTGGGCAAAGTAGGTATATAGATTAATTATCACGTTTATGTGCTTATATATATTGAAATTAAATATTGATCTTTGAAAAGGAAATATAATGGATAGAAGTACATAGTATGTTGATGGTGTATATATGTCTTTGATGAAGATTATGAACTATAAGTTTGTTTACATAGAAAATATGGTTTTTTTTATTTGTAATATGTTTCCAAATTTATATATGTTTTGTTGTTTGTTTGGGATCAAGTATGTATGTTTAGGTCAAGTCTAACTTCAATCTTACAAAATGCATACATTTGTCCTACTATTTTCATGGATGACATTTGTCTCCTCTTCTCCTCTTTGTTTTTCGATGTTTTATAGTATTTAAAATACCCCGCTAAGCATCTTCTCATGTGTCAAACATTTTGGAAAGGCCCCAAAGTGACGTCGCACCAAAACCAAAAGTTTCACTATTTATTACTCATCTAATATTCTAGATTGAGAGAGAACCTATGGATTTCCAAGGATACTTAAGGACGTGATAAATTAGTGCAAATTAATGTCTTAAAATTTTTGTCATTATTATCATCACATTTCACAAATATGCACTTAATTAGTGTTATTTATTACTAATATTAATATATACTTTAATGTGATAAATAAGAAAGTATATTATAATATGTTTGCTAGATTAAAGCTTACATTTATAAATCATAACACACTAAAGTAAAATAAAAAATTCTTTAGTATAATATATGTACATATATCAAATCACATAATCTATTATATTTAAATTTTATTAACCTCTAATACATATTAATTAGTTACAAGTCACATATGTATTCTCCATACTTATATCCATTACTTTTATCTTAGTACATTTATTCATTTTTTTGCATTACAAATATTCTATGCTATTTTCTAGTCTTCTTTTATTATTATCCTACTTATGTGTGTGTGTGAGCGTGCACGCGCGCATGCTTAAGTGTGTGCGTGTGCGCACATGCGTTTGCACTCATTATATATTCCATACGTTAATTGTAGCTGTCACGCTTAACCTTTAGTATATTTCACTAGCTTTGTGCTACTTAGGGTAGGGTTCTATTGCTGATACCCTTTAGCGCCTTGTTGGTTTTCTCTATTGACCTCTATTGCCCATCTTATTTGGATTATTAATTTAATGAGAGTGGACTGAATCAAAATTTACCATTTTTATCATTAATTTATATGTTATCTTTTTTTTACAAAAGCTTAACAAAGGCATTTGATGCTTTAAGATATATATCAACTTTATACCACAATTATCAAATTTCAAATAAAAAAATCTCGCTCATGGTAAAACTTTCTTATAAATAAAATGGCTTATTGCAAAAGGTGGACTTGTTGATTTATTTTGATGTATATTGTTATACACTTAATGAAATTTTTTGGAACCTTAACTGTATTTGACATCTATTATGCATCTATTGAAATAATTATTAATTGTGCCTAATATTTGTTGATGGGGGGCATGACAATGATCAACTCTCTACATAAGATAAAAATCTCAATTTAAATGGTATGCACTCTTGTTGAGGTGGAAATCTAATTTTGCATCATGATGAGTCACTATCTTCAATCTGTTGGGACTCAAAGATTGATTTGTCTAGAAGACATCATGAGCGGTAAAGGTCCAGTTTCCTGTTTGGGCTCTTCTTGCAAGATTTATCTTTCCAACTTCACTTCTTTACAATTCAATTTAACCTCTACACACTTTCTAGGTATTTTTTACCCTATCCCTCCCCAATTTTTTTTAATCGTTGGAATATTTATACATTGGTTTAAAGGGTGGGGATATGAATAAGATAGAGCCCAATCCTACAAAAAGTGGTAAAACAACCAATTGTGTGGAGTAAGCTTTCGGTTGGAGGACTTACCCCCTATTTGGAAAAGGTTCATGGTTATGGCCCTTTTATCATCAAAGATTTCATTGAAGGCTAGAGAGATAGAATTAGGGTTTCCTACAATGTTGAAACTATAGTATTTGAGTATCTAATTTTAGAGGTAACAAGACGTCTCATTGAGTGAAATAATTTTTGTACATATCAAAAGGTCCCTGAGGAAGTTGTGAACTTATTATTCAAAGAATATGAGTGAGAGAGAGTTAAGAGGATGAAAGAAGGAGGATATGATTGTGGCACCATCAAACCTCTTTGGGAAGAAGTAATATAGGTGATTAAGAGGTACTTCACCCTAGACGGGTTTTTTACCAATCTCTTTAGTTATAATTCCATTCTTCTTAATCACATTAGGCACAATCATATCATTTCTTTCTAATTTTATTCGATCCTCTCTCTATGTGCTTTCCTTAAGGAACATAAGAATAACCCTAATCTTCCAATTTTATATCAAGATCTTATCCATCTTATCTTGGGATATTCGAAGTCATTTTTTACTCCTCACTAACCCTCCCAAGCCAACTGTAAAAGTAAACATGTCTAAAATGTCTATATTCATTATTTAGACATTTATAATTATCTTGAGGATGTGCCCTTTGATGAGGATGCTTTCTTTCACATAAGAAATAAAAAGCATCTAAAGAAGGGGAAGTATACTTTTAAACCCACTTGGTATCATGGTTATGACACAGATGCGAATGATGTTAATTTTTTCCCCTCTTCTATCTACTCCCGTGAAGATGTTGAGTATATTTAAGTCTCTTACACTCCAAGTCTGATCTATATTGAACCTCATAAGGAACTTGTCCTCAAATTTGGAGAATTCTCTAAATCTTAGAAATATAAGAAATTGAAATAGGATAAGGAAATGAAGAAATCCTCTAGGGCTTCAATTGATGAAAAATAGGTTGTTAATGTTTCCAAGGCTACTAATGACTACCCTAGTATTAAGAAATTCATGATGAAAGATGAGGAGGCAGACCACCAAGAAGACAACTGCGATACTATTATCATCCCTAAGGAGATAAAACATGATTCATTTTGAGATTCCATTTGAAGTGGTGAAGGATACCCCTTTTTATAGAACTATAGATGTCTTGATACTTCTAATGGATGATGTTGATGATCAATCCAAAAAATTTAATTGCCTTGTTTTTGAAATAAACATGGTCAAAGATAATATCAATTACCTCAATAATAGGATTAAATATTAGTAGCATATTGCAAAATAGGTGCAATTTATAATGATAGTTCAGATTAGATGGATATGATGATTTCTATTATGTAAGTAGTGTAGAAGTATAAAATCATCCCTTAACATTATAATTATTTAATTATATTTGTTATATTCTCCTACCTATTTAATTAAATTTGGTTCATTTCCTAAAGTATTTAAGTTTAATTTAAATACCTCCCTCTTAACTATATTAAATTATTTTTAATTCCTTCCCTCCATGAAATCCCCCTTTAAATAAATATTCAATTTATTTACTCCTCTCTCATTCTAATATTCTCCTAAAATGTGATTAATCTAAATTCAATTTAGATTAATCCTAAATCTAGACCTAGATCCTACCCTACGTCATATCACTCTCAACGAATTGACCTATTTGCTAATTAAATAAGGTTAATTAGGATAATTTTATGATTCCTACACCCATTTGTCTTAATTAGTTAGGCTAATTTTATGATTCCTATGCCCATTAGTCTTAGTGTAAGCAAATTTCCAAAATTTGCCTTTTCAAATAATTCCAAAAATGTTCAAAAAAGGTTTCTTGCAACCTTGACGATACTTTCTTACACTTTATAAATTTATTTTATTTGACCAAGCTTATGACATCTATGATAAATCTCTTACATGTGTACTTGAAGTACACATTGACCCATCACATCTCAATTTTCTCACACATGTGTGAAAAAACTTAGACTCTTGCATGTCTTATGTGTCCTTCATGTGGCACCTATGTGGTTTCCACATGTGATTCACCTCACATAAGCCCTCCAAAATCCTATAAATAGGAGCCTTACCAAGAGTAAATCACCCATCATTTTGCATTAGAGTTATCATGTCATTTTGTGCTTAGAGTTATTTATACATTTAGAGTTTTTTAATAACATGTTTTGTAGTTTCTTACATTTATCATGGTAGTTGAATTTCATTCTGAGATCTTAGTTGTTGCAATTAATGCTATATCTTTGCATTTAGTTTTCATTCCTACTTCCATCTCACTCATTGAATGCTTGAGACTAGTTCTCCATTACTAGGTCTTGAGTTGTTCAATATCATTGTATATAGTTTGTATTAGTTTAAATTCATCACTTATCATTTGATATAGTGGGATTAGGATATTGTGTTGGGATATCACACACACAACCCTCTCTAAGATAAAATTAATAAGGCTTGGGTGCCCTTGTTTGGCTCATCAGAGGCTATGGTGGAAAACTTTGAGTAGGAATAAGTTTTGATATATTAATGTATCTTGAATTATTTATATATCTAACGTTGGCATGTATGAGCTTGTTCCACATAGGTATGTTTTTATCATACACATTTTGGTAGGCCTGATGGGACCCACATCCTTAAAATTAATTTTTTTTTTGTCATTTTCTGGAGTCAGTCACGCAGAGTCATCTTCGACCTGGAATGATCATCTCCGACCTGAAATGGACATCTATGCAAATTATCATCTCTTCCTAGAGACTGTCATCTCCGCCCTGCATAAAAGAGGACTTCAATTTTTAATGTTCAAAACTATTTTTTGAGGAGTTTTTTATTTTTAACTCTTGGGTTTATGTCAGAACTATAGTTTTAAAAAGTTAAATGCTTACAACATTTTTCAAAAAACTTCTTTTAATCAAAGTAAACTAACCTCTATTTTTGAACTGTCGTCTGCATAGGCTAACTATCCTCTCTACAGATTATCGTCTGCACCTAGGTTTGGTCATCTGTGCTCCTCGAGGATTGTGTTGTTAGGTATACTATTTTTTGAGTATTTCATTTAATTGCCATCTATGCTCTCAGATAGTCATCTGTACATGTTTACTATCATCTATGCATATTGTCATATGTGCTCTCTGATAGCCATCTGCACTCTTTGACAGTCATATGTGCCTTTTGATTGTCGTCTATACCTATTGACTATCGTCTGTGTAAATTTTTTGTGTGTGACCTATAATTGTCGTCTGCACTATGTGATAAATGTTTTTAAATTTCTAGCAAGTTTTTTTGTTATTAATCCATCTGAGTTTTTATAATACCTCGAATCTAAAGAATAACATCAAAAAATACTATCATTTTTGAGTTCCAAGACATTGGTAGAAGACATTAACAAATATCAAACTACTCACCTTTTGTCTTGCATGTTGCCTAGGAGATACAAATAAACATTGTGTTTTATTTATTATATTTCTTAGGCATCTTAATAAAGGTTTACATGTAGTTTTTTATTAAGTGATAGGGGAGAATGCTCTTGACTTCTATGAGACAGCAAGAAACCTAGAATCATTTGATATTTCACCTAGAAATTAACCTTGAGAATCGACAAATCTGTTTGACATGTTTGGGAGAAAACAATATTGGATAGGAGTATGCCCTTTTCTCCTAGTGGGAAAATTAGAAATCCAGACTTCTTTCATTGCAAATCCATGCTTTTTGAATTAATTCTTTAGTTGGGCCTCTCAATTAAGCTAAAACACTCCTGGGAATGACCCGCGTGAGAACGAGGTGTAAGCCACACCACTCCAACTCACATTAAACAAATTTTATTATTGGGGCCAAAGCCTCGGTAGCCATATATAATTTAAGCTTATACTAAGCTCTCATCTAATATATAGTAGGGCCTTATAGTCTCAGTCATGTTTACGTGACTAATTGTGCCAAGGTGCTCTATGGAGATATACGTCTCAATCACGGTTGCACATACACAAAGGATGTATTCAAATGGAGACCCATACTAAGAACCTTAGAATAGAAGCTACCCAGTTCACCCTTGAAAGCATGATAATCCAAGTGCAAGGAGGATAGAAAAATGCCTAAGTTACTCGCCATATCATTCCCTCTTGAGAATTTGGAGTTGGCTAATATAATATTTTTAACTCATTGCGTGGTTGGTAGTGGCCATATACTGATTATCTCTTGAAGTTTGCCTGAGTCAGTGAGTAAGGATTTTCATTCTCTACCAATTTATTAGGGTAGGAACCATGCTTGACTATCTATATTGAAAATTCACCATGAACATACGTACTTTAGAGACATTAGTTTGTATCAAATTCATTGTTACTGCTACTTGTATCCTGTAAGGTTTCTTTTTCCCTTGCTATATTATTTTTAGACATATGACTATTATTCTATAGTTCTAATGCTTAAAAATTAGTTCTTTCCATTGAATAGATTGATCAAAAATCCAACTTGAGAACCCTAATTGATCAAATTTCATAAAAAAATCTCTAAAACCAAACAAGCGTCTACGACCTGAGACTGTCATCTACATCTGAGAATCATCATCTTTGACCTAGAATCATCCTCTCTGCAAATTATCGTCTCCATCTGAGAACCTTCCTCTTCGCCTAAAAAGAGTGAGCTATCAGACTTTGTAAAAGCATAAAAAATTTGGTTCCTCACAAGATCCTAAAGTCATTTATCATGAAACACTTATCTACCTGGTTAAAAAATCAATATTCTCTCCATAGGACATGACGAATTCAAGAAAGCATAAGAAATTCAAGCTCCCAGTTCCCCGTGTTTCGCGAGAGAAGAAAGAAGCTTATAGAAAATCAAAGGAGTATGAAAATATAAATAAATCTATTCAACAAGAAATCAAGGATTTTGAGAAACTCGATGCTATCATCTTCAACATAAGAGTTTCGTGTATGATGGCCAAAACTCATGTGAATCATGCTTTCATCCATTTTGAGAAATACAATTAGATGAACCTCACCATTGACCTTTGAATCCCAAATAAATTCATCACCTCATCATTATCACAAGATCATCATTCCTTCCTGAAGAAAACAAAATCAATCATCCTTGGACTATAATCAAATCAATAAAATCAAATTCAATCTTTCATTCCTTTATTCTCATTAGGTTGAAAGATCTCAACCAAAGTGTTTTAGACCTTCATCTCTTGTAAACATGTTATTGCTTGTAGAACACCAATCCATCTCAAGCAATCAAATTCATTGATCTTGTCCTATTTTTCTTGGGATCACAAGTCTATCTCCAAGTAGAAGAAGATATTATCCAAATCAATCTCTTGTGCTTGTATTATCCTAAGGTATTATCTCAAATAGATTTCTATCTAAAAACCTAAAAGTCCAATTAAAATTAATTAATCAATCAATATTAATAAAATTAAAAATAATTCAATCCAATCTAAGTCAAATCAAGTCAAAATCCTTTTCTCCTAAGATCATCACCAATCAAAACTTCATTCTTCATCCTTTGTCTTTCATCTTTTGAGGTTACCATTGTACAGTAGTTACTCGATCTCAAGCTCAAAACATGAGGTGCACGCAAATAAACACCAACCACGATGATGAGAATCCTTTTTTTCATCCCTTATTTCAAGGGGAGGAAGTACACGCTGAAGAAATCACCAATGTTCATGTAGAAAAAGAATTAGTCGATCAAGATGAAAGATCTACTCAAGTGAATGATTTCCTCAGTGATCCATATAATCTAGAGATGGTTGAGAAGGCCATTATTTAGAATGGTAGAGATATTTTTATGAATCTTATCAGGAATGGTGTCACAGTACCCACTAATTTTGATGAATCTCTCCTTGTCAGCAATATCATCAAGGCTACAACCGTTGCAAGCACGACCATGAATTCAACCTCTAATGCAACATCATCCCATGAAAGAGGAAATGCCACTTCTAGTGGACCTTCTACATCAATCCCTGCATCAACTTCACAACCAATATTTCAATTACCATGGAAACAAATTCAACAAATCCTTAGGTCTTTCCCAACATTACCTCACATTATAGCACTCAAACCACAATGAACACCGCTACCAGTGCTGATACTAGTATTTTCAACATAGGGAATACTTCCATCCCCTTATCTACACATCCAGTTTCATCATCACAATTCACATTTTTCATCATCCGCAATGAAGACATTTTTTCAACAAATGTCTCGAGCTTATCATTATATGCCTTCTCCTATGGCTGGTATGACATTGATAGGATTTTTGGCCTCTCAATGAGGAGGTGGACAATCTTTTCAACAACATTTCATGCCTCAAAATGCTCCTTGTGTATTCCAACAAGTCAATGAGATAAAAAATCTTATACATAGCCTACAAAATGGAGGAAATAAAGAGTTCTCCTTTGAAGATATATGTGCTTATCCATTCAAAAAATTGATAACCATTCAACCATTTCCTCTGAATTTTGAGATCCCTAAGTTCGAGAATTAAAAGGGGAGACATGCCTGCTCCAACATCTCAAATAATTCTATATTGCTTGCCAAGATGTTGCCTACAATGAGAATTATATAAAGATGCTCTTCACTAAGAGTCTCGATAGTCCTGGTTTGGAGTGGTTCATGGCCCTCCCCTATGGATCCATATCTACATTTGCTTACCTCATAGAGAAACTCATCAGAAAATATTCTTATGTAACATTGAACATCAAACATCATTGAGTGATTCGTGTAACACCATGCAAAAGAATGACGAAACCTTTACCACCTTTTTACAAAGATGGACATACATTGTGAATCGTATGCCTTGGAAGATACCCAAAAATCATTTGATCAATATCTTTACTAAAAATTTGGTAACTGAAATGTCATTCCAAGTGAAAATGGCTTCTCCAGACAATTTTGAGTCTATTGTCAAAAAGGGGGAAAAATTGAAGATGGTCTTTTGAAAAAGGGTGCCATTAAACATTATACCCCTTCCTCTAACAATGACAAACCAAAATTTTGGAGTAAAAACAAAGGAGTTTTTAATGATGGAGTGGCAGATACCAAAAACCTCCAAAATGTCCAGGCATCTAATCAAAACAATTAGAATAATCACAACAATCATAACAACAACAACAATAAGAATGATTCATCACAACAACAACCTCTCAACCAGTCCTATTTATTTCCTCACAACAATAATAATAATAACAATGGTAACAACAACAATAATAACAATACTAGACAATGCTGATAATTCACTTCTCTCATAGAGTCACTAGATAGATAGTCTTTCAGTGATTGGTAGATCAAGGAATGATTTTATATCCTAATACTCAGCCATTTGATGAGAATCAACCCAAGCCCGCTTGGTATAAAGATAATGAATACTATGATTATCATCGCATCAAGGGGCACGATACCAAGAAGTGCTTGAAATTAAGACACTTTGTCCAATACTTTATAGATGATGGAAAAATTAAGGTTGAAGGGAAAAATCCATCAACATCAAAGGCAAAACTAAAAGTCTATAATTAAACATTTCCTAAACACGATAAAAAATACATCCAATGCTATTCCATATCACTATTCCACAAACACCATCACAGGAAATGATCCAACATGTGGGAGTTTATAAGAGAATGACATATTTTGTTTCGATGAACTCTGTGGGCATATTGAAGAATCTAAAAACCATGTGAACACTCTAACATTCAAAGGTGCAACTTGCAATGCTACCACCTGAATACCAAGATTTACTATCCAGGCTGCTAACAATCCATCAACTAATGAAAATCCACCAGTTTTACCATCCACCGCTACTCGGCCCGCTTCACGCTATAATTTTTTGGCCTTGAACATAAGAAAGACACCTGCACAAACATCTATCCTTGAGCTTCTTCACACATCCCCCACTCATAAATAAGTTCTTGAAAATGCCCTTAATTAGACATGTGTTCCTGAAAAAAATTAACACTTCCCAATTCCAAGCTATGATAAAAAATTTAGTTGTACAAGAGAATTTTGTCTTTACTGACAAATATTTATGTGGCCCAGAAATCCATCACCATAAATCTCTCTATATTGAAGCTAAAATCCACTCCAATAAAGTCAAATGAGTCCTTATAGATGGTGGATCTAGTCTCAATTTGTGTACATTAAAAATGATCTAAAACATTTTTCTTTATGAAGACCTTCTTGAGGTAAATAAAGGAATCACAATAAAGGCTTATGATGATAGAAAAGGGAGAGAAAAGTTTGATAACATTCCCTCTGTAAGTGGGCCCAGTCCTGATTGAAATATTTTTCATGTGCTTGAACTTGATCTTCCATATAATATCTTGTTGGTATGACCATGGATACATACTATCAAAGGTGTCCCCTCTACATATCATCAATGTCTGAAGTTCCCACATCATGACAGAGAAATAACTATTCCTGAAGATCCTGAACCCTTTCAGTATTGCAAGAGATTGGAGGGTATAAAGTCAAATTATTTTCCTTTAAATGAATTCACTTAACCTATTGAAAAGGAGAATCCCATCCCACTTTTAATTCAACCATCTTCCTATAAGAGTCCTGAAGAGACATAAAAAATCTCCTCATATCATTCCAAAGGAAAAGAAAAGGCCATTGAAGACAAGATTCCTGAGTTCGAGAAGAAAACAACATTCACAGATCAAGGCATGGGGTCCGATATAAGTTTGAAACTAGTATGTGCATTGGACAACTCCCCTTATCTCAAAAATCTTACGAAAAACCTTCACAAATAACTCCCTCGGGAGGAAAAGACATCATTAAATGTAAAAGGACTACTTTTGAACACAGGGGTTCCTTATCATATGAACACATGGAATCCAATGTCTTAGATTGGAAAGTTACAAGGAAGAAGAAGAGAAACCAGTAAGCTTTCCTAACTTAGACAAGTATATAAAAGCCACTCCCATTGTTGAAAGCATGTGATATAATGGTAATAGCTCTAGAGAGAAAAAAACAAGAAGGACCCTCATTACAACACAAGGTTATCTGTGTGGCAAAGGATTGGGTTCCTTGGAACCTAAGACTAACTTTTCTAAGGATTATTTTTTAGTTGAATCTGACTCAAATACTGAAGAGGAGTTCTTTGAAGTACCTTTCCAATACATTGAATATGACGTCGATGACTATGCCTGTGTCCTTACCATTTTAGAAGTCAACCTTTCATTCCCTAGCCTTCTCGTAAAAAACCCTGATCTAATCAATTGGGATTAGAAAGATTCACTACCATCCTTAGACATATGTGATTTAGATGAGGTAGTGTTAGCACTCTTTGGACTTAAGAATATCCGAGCATACGAGCATCAGAGACACTACAATGAGAAATCATACTTTGGTAGCTAGGTCAACAATATTAGTCGCAAAAAAGAAAAAGAAAACAAAAAAAAAAATCCAAATAAAACATCCCCTGGTGAAAACCTCTCGGAGGCACCTTCGGATGAGGAAACAGATAAAATAATAGATGCATCCTCTAGTGAAAACCTTTCTAAGGTGCTAGAGGAGGGAGTTCAGTTTACCTTCCATTCATATCTTTACAGTCAAAAAAATCCTCCATCCTAATAGAAGACACAATAACCATCAACCTTAGTACAAAAGAAGATCCAAAAGTCACATATATTGCAGCATCACTTAATGATCAAGAACAAAAAGCTATCGACAAATTCCTCACGAAGAAATAGATAAATATTTCCTGGACTTATAAAGACATGCGCATATTGGATACATATTTAGTAGTACATCATCTTGTAGTTGATCTAAAGGTGAAACCTGTTAAGAAGAAATTACACAAGATGCATCCACAAGTTTCTTTGTTAGTCAAAGCTGAGCTTCAGAAAAATTCTTGATGTTGAGATCATTTGACCAATTGACTATCATGAATGGGTCTCTAACATTGTACCAGTATGTAAACCTTATGGGGGATCTGTATTTTTCAAAACTTCAGATATTGTAACTTACCATTTCCTAAGGATGATTTTCCACTACCAAATGTTGACATTATAGTGGATTTGACTGCTAGACATGAGATGCTATCCCTCATGGATATATTTTCTAGGTATAATTAGATCAAAATAGCACCCAAAGATCAATGCAAGAATTCATTCACAACTCTTTGGGACACGTTCTATTATCAGGTCATTCCCTTTGGTCTTAAAAATGTAGGAGCAACCTATGAGCAATCCATGACCACAATCTTTCATGATCTCTTGCATGTTATTATGGAAGATTATGTGGATGAACTTATGAGAAAATTAGAGATATGAGACTCACATATTTCCATCCTCACAAAAATATTTGAAAGATTGAAGAAGTATAAGCTTCAGCTCAATCTCAAGAAGTGTATCTTTTGAGTTCAATCCGGCAAATTGTTAGGCCATATTGTGTCCCATAGAGGCATAGAAGTTGATGCAAAGAAATTCAAGGCCATTTTAGAAATGTCACCTCCCAAGACGTTAAAATAGATACATAGTCTACAAGGAAAACTTTTGTGTATCAGAAGATTCATGTCATAGTTGGTTGATAAAGTGCATCCCTTTTCTCAGTTATTACACAAAAATATCAAGTTTCAATAGGATTTCCTATGTCAAACAATGTTTGAATGGTTGAAAGGATATCTAGCTAACCCTCTTGTGTTGGTGCCACCTGTGTTAGGTCAGCCTCTAATTTTGTATATATCAACTACTGAAGTTTCACTAGGCACTCTTTTAGAAAAGTTAGATGGCAATGGAAAAGAGTGAGCAATCTATTATCTCAGCAGAACACTAGTGGGTTATGAACTGAATTACTCACCTATTGAAAAATTATGTTTGGACATTGTCTTATATGCATAGAAGCTGTACCACTACATGATTAAAAATAAGAAACAAATTGTTTCAAAAATTGATCCACTCAAATATCTATTGTCTAAAGCTGCTCTTACTAGATGCATTGCTAAATGGGTAATGATTTTGAGTGAATTTGACATTGTTTATGTGGATCAAAAATCTATTAAAGGCCAAGTGATTGCAGATCAGTTAGCTGAAGCACCTTTTCAAGGGGACCATCCAATCATTAAAGATTTTCCAAATGAATTTGTTCTCAATATTACCCCCAGTGTCCCATGGAAGCTTTGTTTTGATGGATCTTTTATACAAAAAGGATTGGGGGATGGACCCAATAATTTCTAGAATTTTCCTTTTCAATGAATTCCAAAGATGCTCAAACAAGGTTTCTTACAACCTTGATGACATTTTCTTACACTTGCCAAAAAGGTTTCATTTGACTGAGCTTATTACATCTAGGGTCTTGGAGGGTGTACACATTGACCCATCACATCTCAAGTTGCTCACACATGTGTGAGAAAACTTTGACTCTTGCATGCCTTATGTGTCCCTCATAATGCACCTATGTGGTTTCCACATGTGATTCACCTCACCCAAGCCCTCAAAAATCTTATAAATAGGAGCCTTTCCAAGAGTAAATTACCCATCATTTTTCATTAGAGTTAACATGTCATTTTGTGCTTAGATTTATTTATGCATTTAGAGATTTTTACTAACATGTTTTTTAGTTTCTTACATTTGTCATGGTAGTTTTATTTCATTCCTAGTTCTTTGTTGTTGCATTCAATGATATATATTTTCATTTAGTTTTCATTCCTACTTCCATCTCACTCATTGAATTCTTGAGACTAGTTCTCCATAACTAGCTCTTGATTTGTTCAATATCATTGCATATAGTTTTCATTAGTTTTTATTGATCATTTATCATTTGAATCAAGTGGGATTAAGATATTGCATTGGGAGAGAACACCCACAACCCTCTCTAAGATAAAATCAACAAGGCTTGGGTGCCCTTGTTTGACTCATCAGAGGTTATAGACATAGGAATCTCTCATAGGAGAAGAAATATCTACTACAAAATTGTTGGATTTGGTACACACAAACCTATGCGGCCACCCTAGAGTAAGGAGACTACAAGGTAAAGGGTATTTTATGCTCTCAATTGATGATCATTCACGAGTGACTTGTGTTACATTTAGTATAAGAGAAAATTTAGTTGAAAATTAAGCTCATAGAAAAATCAGAGGAGATTTTGAATTTAACATGTTTTATGCGATGCATGGGATTAAAAGATTATTGTCATTGTAGCATAATGATTTTGTCGATAGATTGGAAAGGGCTATACAAATAAGATATGATCTCTCAGAAATTTAGACCATTTAAGATATAAGAATAAAGGAGTCATTCTCCTTGAAAATAAACCTAAGAAAGTTGAAGAAGCTTTTCTTGATCAGAGCTAGATGAAGGTAATGAAAGAGGAGCTAGAATAGATTGAGAAAAATCAGACTTAAGAAATTTTTCCCATACGAAGAGACAAAAATGTCATTGGAACAAATTGAGTGTTTTGGAATAAAATATATAAGGATGAATATCTTGTGAGAAATAAGGAAAGATTGATTTGTACTAAGATGAAGGGCATTAGTTTGGAAAAAATCATTGTTGCCCAAATGGACTCTGTTACAACCGTTTCTACATTTTTAGCATTCAAGGATGTTAAATTATTTTAGATGGACGTGAATTCAACATTTTTGAGCGAAGATATAAAAGAAGAGGTTTACATTGAACAACTATACGGATTTGGGATATCATATGTTTTGGATATTGAATCCAGATTGAAGAAGGATTTGTATGGGTTGATATAAGCTCCTAGAGATTGGTATAGAAGGTTGTATAAGTCCCTTATAGATCAATTTTTTTTAAAGGATCTAGTGACATTATTTTTTTCAAATTTGAATAAAACAAATTGTAATACCCCGCCCAGTAGGACAACCCATCTAACTACTAAAATATGCAAGTACTTTTTTGTGTTAACTAATATGATATGCATCATCTCTAATACATAAATAAAATTTTTTTTAGAATACTTGAATACAATATTCCTAACCAACCTAAGTCCTCATAGGCTCCCTAACATCACTACTCAAGCAACATCATTTAACCTATTCACATTTAAGAGATATATATTGAATTATAAGCTCTATTGGTCAATATTCTGTATAATACACCAAGGTAAGTTTTCTTAACTCCTTAAACAAAATTCAATCAACTCTCATCATGATTTATCAATTCAATTCATTACCTAATAACTAATCATTGAATTCATAAACATCTACTAGTCTATATCCTTTATATCAATTTTTTTAAACATTGGGATAGAGATAAATATTAATTTAGGTATGAATTATCCTATGAACATTCATTCATCTGCATTCATTTTAAGTGCACTAAGCATTCCTTGTTTCTTTATAAATTAGTCATCTATAATTACAATTCAAGTTAGCATCTTCATCCATTAATTCATATCTACCCATTGATTACAAGTCTAATTACCACTTTATCCCTCATAATACTTTATTTTAAGTTAAAAGATAACATTTTATTTCCTTTCTACCATTAAATTAGATACATCATAGTATAACTAGTGCTAGGTTCATTTCCTTTTAACAATCAACCCTTTATTTTCTCCTACAAATACCATTTTATTTTTATATTTCTTTTAAATAGAATCAATATACATCATTATGCCATATCCATATGAATCCTGTCAGGAAATTACAATTACATGAACACATATACATCAATACACATCAACAAAAAATAATGTGCAATACAAGTTCTTCAACTATTAATCTTGAAGGAAACATGTGCAAGGATAATCCATGAGACCACAAACAATACCTTGATTTAATAAAGATTAACCACCCAACTGTGTGGGACCATTAGGTACACTCCCCCAATATAGGAGATAGAAACCAAGGCCCACATAAGAGGAGACAATTCAAACATACTCTATATGGTTAAACCCTTCCCAGAAAACAAAGCATGAAACACAAACAAAGAACAAGACGAAAAGGACTACAAGAGGAAGAAGAAAACCTAGGCGTAAAGACTCTAACCTCAAAGATTGGTGAGTTTCATCGCATATCCCTCAACTCTTTGGTTATTATAGATAGCCTCTTTGGGCCCCGACCCCTAAGTAGGCACATGTTGACCTGAACACCTTTCACGAAGACAATGCTATTTGATTGTGCCATCTCACAAAAAGGCACCTTCTACACTCTCAACCCTAGCCTATAAAAGAACTATAGGCATGGTAGAGGCATCAATTAATCTTTATTAATTTTTATTTCCCCCATTCCTAGTTCATTCACTTATGTTATCACTTGATTACATAACTCACAATGGGTTATCTTGGTTAGTCAGTTTAGGGCCCTCACCCCCACTGTGAGCCACTCACCTAGTGTACCTTGGTTTTCTACCCATAAAGAAAAATATAATAAGGAATAAAAGACTCACATAGAATCATAAATAATTACATCATAACAACATAGTATCATCTAATTAGGTTTAGATGATCATTAGTTGTTCGTAGTCCAATAGACAACTCTAAACACTATTCTGGCATTCAAAATGCATAAGAAGGAATCAAAATGAACCATAAAAGATATAATAACAAAATTTAGTGTATTCAAAGGTAAAATGCATTATAATTAAGACCCTAACATGTTATCATACCTATTTATCCCATGAAAAGCCAAAATTACCATAAAATTGACTTTTTGGGAGTTCTACGCAGTTGGTCTTGATAGTTGCGCACTTGGACCTAAAATTTGTGCACTTGGTCATGAAAGTTATGCACTTGGTTATGAAAGTTGTGTACTTGGAACCCAAATTTGTGGACTTGGTCACAAACTAGTTTTAAAAAAAACTACAAGTAAGATTGCTGGCAAATATGATGGTATTGGAAGAGAAATATGTGGAAGACCCATTTGAGATATCCTCTATAAACTTGCATTAACATCAATAAGAAAATCCAAGACATCATATCAATGGATGTATCTATCCTAGAATAAAAATATGACTACATGGAGTAATGAAGAGATAATGAAGAGATGTCATCAAAGAATCATTCAAAACTCAAAAAAAATACTCCAAAAGGATATCAAGTACCTCATAATAATAATAAAAATATAGACAATACAAAAACATAAAACATAGAAATCACAACATTATATCACACAAAAAGATCATTAAAAATATTACTGATAGGGAGGCTCCTATCCTAGAGTCACCTTGACTCCTCTCAAGGTCACTTCCTAGACCTTCTAGGGTTTACCTTTTAACCCTAATCTTGGAGAACTATCTTTTTTTCATCCTATTCCAAGGACCTCACTACCAAGGTTAACACAAGCTCTTACTTGAACACACTAGAGTAAGTTCATACCCACTTCAACTATGACACATTGCAAGAATGTTTTAGTTCTTTTTCATACCACTTCAATCATTCTTGGTGTTCTTTTTCCCATTCTTCTTTCACTCTTCTTCTCAATTTACTGGTTTAAGGGCTAGTAGCTCTATTAGCCCTAATTGGGTCTCTAAAACCTAATAAATTCAAAATTTCCCATAGGAAACCCCCCAAAAAATTAATGATCTGATCACCCATTTGGACACTCTTAAATATTTTTAGGGTTTTGGGTCACCAAGTTGTCTGTACAATACTTTTTCTAGACTGGGTATTTTTTCTTAAAAATAGGGATAATTACATTATTTCAGAGAAATGGTTAATGAAATGGATTCACCAACTCATGGAAGTATTTCTAGGGCTTCTCTAGTCTGCTAAAAGAACTCTTTAACCATTAGATCCTTTACTCTAATCCAATCTTGCATTTAAATAGTGATAGTCATCACCTTGCTCCTAGATGCATATCCATAGTCTCGCCTAGGGAAAGCTCTTAAAAATAGAAAATTAAACTTCCAGAAGTTGTACAAAAGGGAAAATAATTTAAAATGGCTATAATTTCCATCCTCCATGGGTCATTGAGATCCCATGCTGAGAATTTATCATAGAGCCATATTTACACACACAAACCTCTACACTGGTAGTGAACAGTCTATGAGGGGTTTTGACTTAATTTACACAATCAAAATATACAAAAACTAAAAATAAGTATTTATTGTGAAAGGGAACACATAGAAGAAACTATTCTACACATCAAAACAAGTTCCTGAATCCATGTTCAATGAATTCAAACTAAATCTTGCAACACTATGTTCAGTAAAAGAAAATTGTTAATGTAATAATGCTTTCTTGGAAAATGTATCAGAATTTGTTCAACTTCCGTACAATTCTCAAAAATCCCTTATATATGTCACCTAGGCTTGCAAAAAATACCTATGAAAACCCATTAATCCACATAGGGTGTTAGAAAAAAATGTCCAAATGTTGTCATGCAATAACGTAAAGTTGTAAAAGTTGCTCAATCAACTTTTACAACATTTACATCTTTTTCCCTTTCATTGTTCCAATCAAATGAATGGGTTCCAATCAATTCCTACTAATTAAAATTGAATTACCTCATTTTGTGTACTTTATGTGCCTTTCCACACTGTAGAAGTTGAGAAATCCAACTTCACAGATCGCCAAGAACACCTGCATGCAAATAACCTGTTGCTGAAAGGAAACCAAAGAGACAAAAGCACAGGTTTGGAAAATATCAGCGGAGTGAGAGAAAATTGTATTCCAAAGTAATGAAACAATAATTATAAAATTTCAACCTTAAAGGTGAGCAAAACCCTAAAAAGGTAAAATCTAGGTTGCGCAATATAATTAATATAAAATATTAATTATATGCACCTAAGAGACAGCTTAAGTGAAAAATAGAGTACATAGACAACTTAATAATTAAATCAACATGATCTAATTAATAAGTGAAGATAAATAGATAATCTAACACCCCCCCCTTAAGTGAAGCTCAGGAGGTAAGCTAACCTAGCACAACTATGAAAGCAGGAAAAGTGGGTCCCAACAACAAGGCCTAATCAGGTACCCAATACAAGGAAATCTCTATGAACCGGAGATAAAGGAGAAAAACCAGTGGGAAAAACCCCTCTCCAAAAAGAGATAAAACTAACATTCTAAAAAAAACATGAAGGAAGGAAGGCCTCAACAAGACCCCCCAAGGACAAATTCCATCACCCCAAGCATAGAATGCAACTGAAGATAGTGCGGAGATGCAAAAGGTTTGGTGAAGATGTCATCAACCTGCACGTCAGTGGGAATGTACTCCAAAGTGAGAACACCATTCTGAATCTGCTGACAAATGAAATTCATATGAAGCTCAATGTGTTTAGTGTTCTGATGCTCCACCAAGTTGCAGGAAATGTGAATAGCACTCTGATTATCGCACCACAGAACAATGGGACGATCAAGAGGAAATTCAAACTCAGTCATCAACTGTCGAAGCCATAGAATCTCCTGACTAGCATGCACTACGACTCTGTACTCAGCCTCTATAGATGAAAGTGCATGAGAATTCTACTTCTTGCATGACCATGTGATAGGACCAGATCCAAGACAAAAAACAAATCCAGAAGTAGACTTCCGATCATCAACATCACCAGCCCAATTTGAGTCAGTGAAGCCAACAATGTGAGGAGCCCATGATGTGTAATGAATGCCATACATAAGTGTGCCCTGATTGTATCTCAAAATATGCTTGGTAGCTTGCCAATGACTCTCATGAGGCTCATGTGAGAACCGAGAGACTAGATCAACTGCAAAGGAGAGATCAGGATGAGTGTGTGTCAGGTATAACAAACTGCCAACCAACTATCGATACAATGTAGGATCCACTGAAGGCGAAGTGCAAGAGGTAGACAAAGTAACACTCGACTGAAAAGGTATGGGAGTAGGCTTGTAATCAAGCATATCAAAGTGCTGAAGCATGTCAAGAGCATATTTCTGCTGGTAAACAAAGATCCTAGCAGGGGACTGAACAATCTGTAGACCCAAAAAGAAGTGTAATAGACCAAGGTCAGTCATCTCAGACTGCTCCATCAATGCGCGCTGAACATCCTGAATCATAGAAGATGAGCTACCTGTGATGAGAATATCATCAACATATAGCACAAGGATCAAAACCTCATCCTCAAGATGCTGAATGTAGACTATAGGATCAGAATGACAGTGCGTGAATCCTGTAGAAAGTAGAAAGGAGTCCATCTTCTCATACCAAGCCTGAGGGGCCTATTTGAGACCATACAAAGAATGCTGAAGTCTGCAAACCAAGGAGGAATCTTGCACAAATCCTTGAGGCTACTCCATGTAAATCTCCTCAATAAGATTACCTTGCAAGAATACACTCTTCACATCCATCTAAAAAATGGGCCATCCCTGAGAAGCTGTGAGGGATAAGACGAGGCGAATAAAGTTCATCTTGGCAACAGGGGAAAATGTCTTAGTGTAATCAATACCCTCAACCTATGAAAAACCCTTCACAATAAGACATGCCTTGTACTTATCAATAAAACCATCAGCAACAAACTTGGTATCATAAAACCACTTGCATCGCACTAAATTTCTTGCCCTAGGAAGAGAACAAAGATCCCAAGTGTAATTCTTCATCAGAGAAGAATACTCCTCCATAGCACTGTCCCACTCAGTATGTCCTATCACTACTGCAAATGTCTGAGGATCACCACAAATAGCATGACTCAGAAGACTAGAACCCACAATATGAGACTGGGTGCGACGGGAAGTGGAAGGTTCACCAGCCAGAGGTCTTGCAGCATCAACTGTAACATAAGCCCATCGAGGCATTGGTGGAGGATCCTGTGGTGGAGGTAAGTGGGGATCACCAAGATCATCATTCTTATCATCCTAAAAAGAAATAGGAAGAGATGAGGGAGTAATGGTAAGTGAAGTAGACTCTAGAAGTGGGGAATCTATTGTAGGAAGGCGCTCATCAAACTGGACATCCTATCAAAACAAGACCTCTCTGGAATCAGGGTCAAACAACCTGTATACCTTAACATCCTTGTATTAGCCAAAAAAAATGAGGTTTTAGCTCTTCCACTCCATTGCTCTCCTCTGAGCGTCTGACACAAATGCCCATGCTTCACTACCAAAAAATCAGAATGAAGATACATCAGGCTTGACATGAGACCAAGCCTCCTCAGGAGTCATATGTCAAACTGCCTTGTGAGGCATCTAATTCTGAATATAGTTGGCACAATTGACTGCCTCTGCCCAAAAGGATGAATCCATGGACCTAGACTGTATCATACAATTAGCCATCTCCCAAAGTGTTCTGTTCTTTCTCTCAGCCACACCATTCTGCTGAGGGGTGTAGGGCACTAAAAATTGATTTTGAAGACCATGTTCAGAGAAAAAAATCCATGAAAGCTTGGTTCACATACTCCCCCCATTATTTGTGCATATCTGGAAAATAGAAAGACCAGATTGCTTCTCCACAAATGTCTTAAAGACTTGAAATGAATCAAAGACATCAAACTTGTACTTCAAAAAGTACACCCATGTGTGCCTGGAGAAGTCATCAATGAAAGTAAGTACATATCTGGTACCAAAAAAAGGAGTAGGAAATGACATGAGGTAACTATGAATCAATTCCAATGGTGCCAAGGCACGAGTAGCTCGTTCGTGAGGAAAAGGATCCCTATGTTGTTTTCCAACAACACAACACTGACAAACCCCATCAATGCAAGTAATCTGTGGAAGCCCAAGAACAAGTGCCTATGTGCTCATCTGCTGAAGATATCTATAATTAACATGGCCCAAATGCTCATGCCAAAGTTGGCTCACTAAATCTACATATTCTATAAGACAGGAACCTGTGCCAGTAGAAGACTCAAATCCATCAAATCTATATAGGTGGGATGCAGTGTCAACACTCCCAGTAGCCACAATCATATCAGAATCATGTAAGTCCTGAATAACCACATCATGTAGTGAGAACTCAACTATCTTACCAGAGCCAGAGTGGAAAATCTGATAGATATACAATAGGTTCATCGAAATGTCAGGGACAAAAAGAACATCCCGAAGAGAACCCCCAGCTACTGCAACAGAACCAGAACCCAAAACTGAAAGATGAGATGAGTTCCCAACAACAATCTATGAAGTAGCACAAGGAGCAAGTGAGGTGACCAATTGTTGAGTGTGTGTCATGTGGTGAGAGGCACCCGAATCAAGAATCTAGGTGGGCCCAGAAGTCATGGCTTGTGTAGTAAGAGCATGACCTTTCCTTGCAGGGGAGGATGTGGATCGAGGAGCTGAAACATGATGCTCCTGCATGGCTTCCTCTAAAGCCTCCAAATGTTTCTAGCACCTAGAAATAGGATGTCCATCCTTTCCATAAAAGCTACAGGTCTCGACTAATTTCTTCTTAGTCTTGGAGGTAGACTCAGTAGACTTTGAAGAAGATTTACACTTGGCAGGGTTAGTTGGAGGTTTGGAATCAGTTTTCTATGCAGGTTTGGAGGAATACTCATTTCCTACTGAATCTTTCTTTGGTTTGGCTTTTTGTTTTGGTTTCCCCTATGAATATTGAGCAACCAATGCTTGGCTAGAAGAGCCAGAAGCATCCATCTATTGGATCTTTGCCTATTCCCATGTCAACCAATCACAAAATGTCTCGAATGAAGGCATGGTGTGTCTAGTACCCAAAGCATCCATGGTGGAGTAGAAAGTAGAAGAAAAGATCTGATACTGTCCTCTCAACTTTGAGAGTATCAGGAAGATACACTCATCATCTATCTTTTTTCTCCCACATCCCTGCAAAACTGAGTGCAGAGATTTGAACTTCATCAAGAAGTCCTCCATAGTGGGAAAGCTAGTAGGAGTCAAAGTGGTCAGCTCTACATCAAGTTGTAGTGCCCATAACTCATTCACTATGCCAAACAAATCTGAAAACTTGCCCCAAATGGCCCTAGGAGTTGTCAAACCATCTAGGTGAAAAAGGAGACAATCAGAGATGTTAAGTGCAATCAAGCCCATGGCTTCATCCATTTTATTTCTATGCTAAAGAACCTCAAAAGGACACTACAGGATAGGTTGGTTTTCATCTATACATGACCATAAGCCATGTGACATGAGTAGCTTGGTCATGTGTGCTTTCCAGGTGTGGTAATTGTGCAGTGTCAGTTGGGCCACAGAGGGGTCCGACATTGAGAGAAGAAGATGAAAATAGAAGGGCCATTTCTAAATTTAAATGATAGAAAGAAAAAGCACCCCCCATAATGTATAATTCTATCCCCCGTATAGCAAAGAAACAATTACTGAAAGCACAAAAAATGAGAAGAAAACCTGGACGCTAGATGTAGAGATGGAGGAAAAGGAAGCCTCTACTTCAATGCCAAAAATGAGGGATCAAATGGACAAATCAAAAATCAAGACTAGCACCATTGTGTCTGTCTTGGAAACAACTTTCCGACGATGTTTTGTTTTTAAAAAATGGACACCGTATGCTCAAGTTATGGCCAAAAAACCAACGATGCCTCTGAAAAACAACTCTCTGAAAAAAACCAAACATGTGAAAAAATTTGACGGTCAAACAACCGTCACCCGTTTGTGGCAAAAAATTTGACGGTCGTATGGCCATCAAATGACCGTCGACCAAAAAAATAAAATCTTGCCAGAAAAGTTTGAAAAAGCTGCCAAAAAAAATTGGTAAGTGACATCACTACTGACGTCACCTATCGTTGGCAGGTGGTCCGGCGGTGGCAGGCTGATTGTTGGCACCGACGGTGGTGGTGGCAGGGTGGCTCCTAGGTGGCAACTCCGTTGCTGGCTACTATGCCGGTTGTAGTGGCCGGTGGGTGGCGCGAGCTGAGCTAGGCCGGGCTGGGGTGGCACACTCTGGCTACACTGTGCTGGGTTTAAAAAACCCTAAAAAATTAATTTTTTTAAATTTTTTAAATTTTTCTCAAAATTTGTGTTGTACAGCCTAGGAGGGAGAAAATTTTCCTCTGGGGTCATTATGACCAAAACCAACAAAATTTATATATATTTCGACTCTCCCTGGTCTTCTGAATGCAATGGTGGAGTCCGTTTTGGCTCAAAGTGCTCCAAAAAATAGCGCCTTGTCCAAAATGAAGAAAAAACCCCAGAGAAGCTGCGGCTTTCATCTACAACTCACGACTTCAAAAAACCCTCAGACCAGGCAACAACAGAGAAGCTATGATACCATGTAGAAGTTGAGAAATCCAAATTCATAAATCGCTAAGAACACCTGCATGCAAATAACCTGTTGCTAAAAGGAAACCAAAGAGACAGACGCACAGGTTTGGAAAATCTCAATGGAGTGAGAGCAAATTGTATTCCAAAGTAATGAAACAATACTTACAAAAGTTCAACCTTAAAGGTGAACAGAACCCTAAAAAGGTAAAAGCTAGGTTGCACAATATAATTAATATAAAATATTAATTATATGCACCTAAAAGACAGCTTAAGTGAAAAATAGAGTACATAGACAACTTAATAATTAAATCAACATGATCTAATTAATAAGTGAAGATAAATATATACTCTAACACACACATCTTCTCGAGTTTGGCTTCCAAAGAATTAATAGGGTCTTTTGGACCAAATGAACAACAGTAAGAACACCACATTAAAAAAAAACACACCAAAAAAATTATTTATTTACAAGACCCTAAGAAGGTCTTCCAAACCAAAATATGAGGGTTACCCAATCCTAACCCCTAGTGCTCCTGCACCATGCTCCCTCTAAACAAAAGAAGTTAAGTTACATTTGGAGACAATAATGAAGAATCTATTCCAAGCTTCTTGAATTCAGATTCAGCAACCCATGTAGCATCTTCTTTAGGGAGGTGTTTCCACTTGATGAGATGCTCCATATACTCTCAATGTGTGGTATTCTTCTTCACTCTTGGGTCCATATTCTTTTCTTCCTATGGCTTACTCTTGGGTGGCAAGGGTATGTCACCAATGGATTTTCATGTATCAGAAGTGTTCTTAGTCTCCTCTAGTATAGGACCTTTGTACTTGACTAAATATTATACATTAAAGACAAGTGATATTTCTAAATGTACAGGTAGATCTATTTTGTAAGAATTCACTCCATATTTGGATAGGATTTTACAAGGTCCTATCCTCCTCATCTATTATTTTCTAGGTACACCTTTCTTCAACCTAGCTTTGTTTAAATGGACCATAACCAAGTCTCCAACTTCAAATTGTCATTCTTTGTTTCTTTCATCCACTTTAGTTTTAAGTCTTTGAGTGGCTTATGTGATGGTCTTCTTCACTTGATCATGCACATGTTTCATTTATTGCGTGAAATCGTCTGCATGTCCACTTCTACCCTCAATGCTTCCTAGGTCTCTAAGCTGACAAACTCCTATTCGATGTATTCCATAGATAATTGCAAAAGGTCTTTTACCTGTAGTTTTATTTACACTGTCATTGTAGGAATACGCTTCTTGTGGTAGTATTTGATCTAAAACCTATCCATACTCTTTTTTCAAACACCTTATGAGGTTACCTAAGATTCTATTAATGACCTATGTTTAGCTATTTGTCTGGGGGTGGTAAGAAGACCCAAATAAAAGGCTAGTTCCCACACTCTTCCATAGCGTCTTCCAAAAATGGCCCATGAACTTAACATCTCTATTAGAGACTATCCTAAGAGGCATTCCATGGATTCTCACTACTTATTTAAAGAAAAAATGTGTAATGTAACTGGCGTCATGTGTTATCTTGCAAGGAATAAAGTGGCTCATTTTACTGAACCTGTCAACAACTACAAAGATGCTATCCCAACCAGTGTTATTCCTTCATAAACCAACAATGAAATCCATTCTTATGCATTCCCATGGCCTATTGGGAATTTGTAAGGGTTGATAAAGACTAGCATTAGAAGCAACACCTTTTTCTTTTTGACAAATAATACGCTGTTCTACATACTTCCTAACATCCTTATGCATCATAGGCTAGTAGTAAAACCTTTGGACTAACTCAAGTGCCTTATTTAGACAAAATGTCCACTAAGACTACCATTATGCTTTTCTTGAAAGATATTTTCTCTCATCGATCTCTTTTCTACACACAATTGACCACCTTTGAGAAAAAAGACCAATTTGTAAAGTATACTCTACATTTTGACTATGAAAATGGTTATTGAATTCACTACATACCTTGTATGCCTTAGAAAAATCTTGATTATCCTTATAGAGGTCTTTGAAACTTTCCAGTCATATACTCTACAACTACACTTCTTGTACAATGAGAAGCGCCCTTCTCAAGGCATCAACCACCTTATTCATTTGACCCTTCTTATGCTTGATAGTGAAGGTATATGCTTGTAATAATTCCATCCACTTAATATGCTTATTGCTTAGCTTATCATGGGAGTTGATAAAAATTAATGCTCTATTATTAGTAAACACCAGAAGTTTCTTGGGTAGGAGATACTTTTCTTAGGGCTTGGACTAATGCACAGATCTCTAGGTCATATGAGGAATACCTCTTCTTGGTATCATTCAAATTTTCACGGTAGAAAGCTACTACTCTTCTCTCTTGGCTCAAAATGACCCCATTGCTATATTTCTTGCATCACACTCTAAGGTGAACGGTTTTTCAAAACTAGGAAGGCCAAGGATGGATTGGGTGGCTACTCTATGTTTTAACATTTCAAACCCCTTATATACCTCCTTAGTCCACCTAGATTTAGTTTTCTGACAACCCTTAATAGTATATAAGACTAGGGCACAAATTTCACTAGAATATCTAATAAATTTCCTATAATATTGGGCAAGCCAATGAAAACTTCTTACCTCTATACCAGATTTAGGAGTAGGCCAGTTGAGTATAGCTTCCACTTTATTAGGATCCATTTTCAAAGTCCCTTGTGAGACCGAAAATCCAAAGTATACCAACTCTTGCTTAAATAATTCACATTTCTCCAAAATGATAGCTAATTGATCCTCATGTAATTTCCTTAACACAATTTCCAAGTGCTCAAGGTGTCTTACTTTAGTCCTTCTAAATATGAGTATATCATCAAAGTATACCACTAAAAACCTTCCTATGTAGTCCTTCAACACTTCATCCATCAATCTTAGGAATGTTCTAGAGGCATTAGTAAGCCCAAATGACATGATAAGCCATTCATAGAGCCCTTCTATGGTTTTGAAAGTTGTCTTCCGCTCATGACCCTCCTTAATTATGATTTGGTGGTAACCACTCTTGAGATCCAAAGTTATAAATATTGAGCTTCTCTAAGACAATCCATTTGATCCTCTATCCTAGGAATTAGGAATCTATATCAAATTTTTATTCTATTGATTTATCCAGAGTCCGTAAATAGTCTCCACTTACATCCTTTTTTGGATACTAACACCACTAGAAATGCACAAGGGCTTATCCTCTTCTTCACTAAAACTTGATCAAGTAACTCTTGTAGTTGAATTTGTATCTCCTTATTCTGTTGAGGAGTCATTTTATAAGCATCTTTATTTGGAAATGATGACCCTAGAAGGAAGTCAATTTGGTCTCTTACTATTCTCTGTGGTGGTAAAAGTGTAGGTGATCCATCACTAACAATATCTTTGAATTTTTCTAAGAGTTGTTGTACTTCTTTGGGAAAAGGTTCTTGTTCAACTTTCTTCTCTTCTTTAGGCTTCATCATAATGGCTAAGCACTCTCCACCTTCCCCCTTGAGATCATGTAAGAATTATTTTCCACCAACTACTGGTCAACACATTAGGACTACTAGGTTTCATCCCTTCTTCATACACCAAATACTATATCTTATAGGTTACTCCATCCTTTTGAAATTAATATGAGTTTTTCTCCTCATTATGCATGGATTTTTATATCAAATTGCTATGGTCTTCCCAACAATAGATGACAGAGATCCACATGTAGCACATCACAGAGAATCCTATCAGTATATTCTCCAATTGCAAATTCAACCCATGCTTGTTCATTGACTAGCACATGTTGTCCCTTATTCAACCATGTAACCCTACATCGATGGTCATTAGATATCCTATTCAATCCCAATTTGTTCACTAGTTCCTCTATGATGATTTTTTTAGTTGACCCTAAATCTATAATCAATTTACAAATTTTACCAAGGATCTTACATTTCACCTGAAGAGTGACCTCCTTTTCTTAGGCTCTTCTTTAATTGGTTATTTGATTAGGACCCTTATGATCATTAGGTTATCACCACTATCTGAATCATGATTAATATTAGGAGACTTGACACTACTAGTGTCCTCTTGTACATATATGACCCTTCTTTCTAATTGAGAAGTAGTTGCTTTTTCAGGGAACTTATAAGAAGGATGACCAAACTGATCACAGTTATAGAACTTCATATTGGAAAAAGATGAACCTCTGTTAGAACATCCAAATCTTCCTCTACCACTACTGCTAGGACCCCTTCCTCTACCATAATTATCTCTACCACTAGATTCACTAGTTTTCTTGGTCAATATAGACTTTCCTTCTGGTCTTGCCTAATTTCCTCTACCACCATAGTACCCTCTTTGACCTCTTGTATCTTTCCCTCTTCCTCTGCCTCTACTAGTGGCATCATGATTCTTCTTGCTATTTTCTTCTACCTTAAAAGTTAGTTGATAATATTTATGCACCGTGGTAGGTGTCAACAAACTGATCTCTTCCTATATAATCCATCTTAGCCTATTTAAATATCTTGAAACTTTTATGCTTTCATCTTCTATCACCTTGAATCTCAAACACAACTTGTAGAACTCCTTAGTGTAGATACTCACATATAGTTCCCTTTGTGTTAGATTCTATCTAGTTCCCTTTTTCTTAGATTCTATCTTTTCTTGTGGAGTTGTATCTCATAGTCATTAGGGATATAGGTGTCTCTAATATTGGCAACCATACCCTTCCAAGTAGAAATAGGGCTCTTCCCTTCTTTTTGCTTCTCATCTTGCACAAACTTGCACCATGTTAGGGAAACTCTTCCTAGCCTAGACTTAGCCACCTTCACATTTTGTTCTTCAGTCACATTCTCACATTCAAAATGGTTCTCCAACCCTTCCATCCATTCCATTACTAGCTCTGACTCTATTTTTCCACTAAATAGAGATACAACCTCTATGGATTTTTCACCCATAGATTTCAATGCTCTAAGAAATGGTTCTTCTTGCAATATTGGATCAAGCTCTGGCACTTCATCTTCTACTGCCATTGACTTCCCTTTACATTCTATTTCTTTAACCTTTTCACTTACCTCTTTGGTCTTGGCTTCCATTTCACTAATATTACTATCCATCTCTACTAATTTTACCTTAGGAGTCTATTCTCCTCCTCTTGGTCATCGAACTTCTTTTCCAACTTGGCTTTATTTACCATCCTTGACTCACCTACTGATACAATATTAGACATACAATTACCTAGCCCAAATCATTTAGGCTTTGATGCCAATCAGATAGGGAGGATCCTATCCTAGAGTCGGCTTGCCTCCTCTCAATATCACTTCCTAAACCTTCTAGGGTTTACCTTTTAACCCTAATCTTGGAGAAATATCTTTTTTCCCTCCTCCTATTCCAAAGGCTTCACTACCAAGGGTAACAGAAGCTCTTACTTGAACTCACTAGATTAAGTTCATACCAACTTACACTATGACACATTGCAGGATTGTTTTGGCTCTTTTTCATACCAATTTAATCAGTCTTGGTGGTCTTTTTCCCATTCTTCTTACACTCTTCTTATCAAGTTATCAATTCACTAGTTTAAGGGCTAGTAGACCTATTAGGCCTAATTAGGTGTCTAAAAACTATTAACTTAAAAACTTCCCATAAGAACCCCCAACAAAATTAATGATCCGATCACCCATTTGGACACTCTTAAATATTTTTAGGGTTTGGGGTAATTACATTTTTTCAAAGAAATGGTTGATGCAATGGATTACCAACTCATGACACTAGTTCTAAGGCTTCCCTAGTCCCCTAAAAACACTCTCCAACCATTAGATCCTTTATTCCAATCGAATCCTACATTTAAACACTGATTTTCATCACCTTTCTCATAGCCAGGTATCCACTATCTCGCCTAGGGAAGGCTCTTAAAAACAACAAATGAAACTTCCAGAAGCTTTGCAAAAAAGAAAAGGATGTAAAAGGGTTCAGTGTTTATCCTCCATGGTCCATCATGATCCCATGGTGGGAATTCATTGTAGAGCCATATTTATGCACACAAACCCCTATACTGGCAGTAAATAGTCTGGAGGGTTTTGATTTAATTTACACAATAAAATATATACAAAAAATTGAAAAAAAGTATTTCCTATGCATAGGAACATGTAGAATAAATTATTCTATGCATCAAAACAAGTTCTTCGATCCATGTTCAATGAATTCAAACTAAATCTTGCAACACTGTGTTCAGTAACATAAAACTGTCAATAATGCTTTCTTGGAAAATGTATTAGAATTTTTCCAAACTTCTTACAATGCTTGGAAAGCCCTTATATATGTCCCTAGGATTTAAACAAATACGTATGTTGACCCATAACTTATCCTACGACATTAGAGAAAACATGTTCAAATACTGTCATGCAACATTGGAAAGTTGTAAAGGTTTCTTAAGCAACTTTTACAACATTTACACCTCTTTCCCTTTCATTATTCCAACCCAATGAATGGGTTCCAGAATACTCCTAGTCCATTCCTAGACCTAATTATAATTGAATTACATCATTTTGTGCCCTCTAGGTGCCTTTCCACAAATCTTCCCAAGTTTGGCTTCCAAAGCATTAATAGGATCTTTTGGACAAAATTGACCACAACAAAAACATCACATTACAAAAAAACACAACAAAAACCTTATTTATGTACAAGACCCTAAGAACATCTTCCAAACAAAAAACTGAAGGTTAGCCAATGCTAACCCTAGGTCCTCTTGCACCTATTACAAACACTTTTCTAGAAGATGTGTAATGTTCTAAAAATATAATATAATCTTAGAATATACCTAGTAACATAATTATCAACTCACTCTACAGTCACATTGATCCAAATTCTATAGAAAATTAACAAATAAAGAATGCACACTAAAGTATACACATTCCTAAAACAAGTTCTCTTTTCAGGATTGAATCCTACCTAGAGTCTCGTAGAGATCTTCGATTGAAGGAGCCAAGGGATATCCAATCCAAGAAGAAATACACTCTACAAGAGATCAGATCAATTCCATACAAACCATAAGAGTCTTCCCCAAAATCAACACTCTCTTCCCCTCAACCCTTAGGAATTTCTCATTATAGTTTTTACAATAATCATTCTCCTCTTATACTCTCAATATAAGATAGATCCACACAAAAATCTCCCATACTCCCTTTGAATTATCTCCCTTAAACATCTCTCTTAAACATATCATCAGAATCAGATCCCCTGGGAATGATTTTCCTTCTCCGTATTTTTTTTTTTGAAGGGAGATCTACGAGGAGAACTACCCGTTCAACCGTATTATAACAAATGATTTATTAATCATTTTTTATATTATAGTTTCCTTTTATTATATATATATATATATATATGTATATATATATATGTATATATATATGTATATATATATATGTATATATATATG
>MU223264.1:2002546-2020116 GCA_018584345.1 Thuja plicata
TATATATATATACATGTATATATATATACATGTATATATATATATGTGTGTGTGTGTGTACATGTATATATATGTATATATATATACATACACACACACACACACATATATATATATACATACATATATACATATATATAACACACACACACACAAGATACTAACATAAAGATATAGCCATAATATAATATCAAACAATCACATAGATGCCATATCATCAAAACTCAATCCACAAGAAGGAATAAAAATCACTAAGAATTAAAGACATCAAGATAACCAAAAGATCAAACAAGGTCAATTATAGTCTATAGAGTAGTTCAATCACAACTCCTAAGTAACCATGAATTCCTGAAACACAACATAGAAAAGATCAAATTAGAATCATTCCAAGATAAATACAATAAATGATTCAATAAATCATATAACCAAATGCAATGGACAACAAGGCACTATCCAAAACCATTCCTGACCAAGTGAGGTGAATCTAGGTATGTCACCCCAACAATCTACTGACAAAGTAAGACCCCCAATATTCGTGAATTAGATAATAGAAAAGGAAGACTCATTCAAGGTCCTTTGTACTATCTGTGCAACACAAACCATCAAGTTTTGAGGGCATTCTGAGACCTATAGACCTAGGTGAATTTGATTCCATGTACCTGCATACATGCATCAACAAATAAATATACATATACAAAAGAAAGTGCAAACAATGACATGATTTGAGACATCGTGTGGGCTTCACTAGGCGAGTAACTAAAAATTTTCCCATAGCCATACAAGAAGACAATAGATACAAGAACATATGTAAGCACTCAAGACATTATTAATAAAATATAGAGTAAGGGTTTAAATAAAATCAGTAATATAACCCATCATGTTACTTGGGTTATTTCCTTAACCAAAGCTGTTAATTAAAAAGATAATCATAATCATGCATGTAACAATAATCATGATAATCAGAATCATAACATATAAAGAACCTAATTGTTATGGAAATCTTGAAACCATATTAGATAAAATCCATATATCAATTAGGACATAAGCGTCAAATTATTAGAGTCAACCCTTTAGTCACTATAACTAGTTTATCCAAAGGAAATCATAGTCATTGATAAGGAGTACCTCACATAGAAAACATGTCAATCTCTTAGGTGACCACATAACATCAAGGTCCTAAAATATGATTGACACATAAGAGGAGATGAATACACATGAAGGAATGTTCCTGAAAAACATTTATCATTGTCAAAACTAGAATGTGAAGTTATTATAAATTGAATAGAATAGATTAGGTAAACACCTCATGGACAATAATAGTTTTATAACCAAAGAATAAAAGTCCCTACAATGTTTCCTAGCTTCAAACAAGCATATAAAAACATGGTAGGGATGGAGGGGTATTACAAAAACTCTTAACCTAGTTATGGTTTCTATGGATGACTTGATATTTGGAGGAGATGGCCACATGTGAAAGAAATTTTCTAATCAGATTTGAGATAAATTTGAGATGTCCATTATTCATAAGTTAAATTTATGCCTTGGACTGAAAGTGATCTAGAACAACGAAGGCATTTCTATCTCTTGGTCAAATTCTATTAGAAAAATATTGAAGAAGTTTGGATTTGAAAATTAAAAAGTGGTGTGTACTCCTATTAATAATAGATGTAGCTTGATCAAGAGAGAAAAATCCTCCAAGGTAAATATAATAAAATATAGAGAAATGGTTAGAGAACTACTAAATCTGACTATTATCATACCAGATATTATGTACATTGTCTATTTGATAGTTAGATTTTAGCAAAAACCAAGGATGTCACATGTTATTGCAGTAAAAAGGAGCATTATATATTTCAAGGAATATAGGAATTTATATGGTGGTATTGTAGACGATCAAGTTTCACTCCAAAAATATACACTGATGTATATTGTGTTAAAATAAATGTACCACACACAAATGAGAACAGGGGGTGAATGAACTATGACCAAAATTTAATACCTTTAAAAAAATTACCATCTTAATCTCAGATCTAAAAGATAAACATGAATTCACGAGCATAACATAGTAATCAAAACATAAGACCAAGATTTTTGATGTGGAAACCTTGTTAGGGGAAAAACCATGGTGGGGATCAAACCAACAAGATGAATGCACTCCATTAAAAGCACTATACCTTGTTATGTGTATTACAAAGTAAAATTCACATGCATTCAAGAACATTGCCTAGAGCTCGCTACTCAAATAAAAAATGGATCTCAATCCCTAGGAAGGCTCACTGCCTTACAACAATCTCTAATCTCAAAACTTAGAGGACATACTCTCCAACATCATAAACTGACAAATAAAATCTATGATATGCCAAAATAGTTCCAATGAAGTACAGTAATTATCTGCCTCATTTGCAGATTTCACTCATACCTTTTCTCATCAGTATCTCATACTTCTGCCATACCTTCACAATTACAAATTATTACTTATTTATACACAGTACATCAATATATCTCAACTAGTTCGACTAGGGACCTAATTACAAAATATCAATTCATTGCATCTCAATACTTAGTGTGATCCATTGAATGTTGGCTACAACATAACAATGTTACATAACAAAAACCTCAAAAATTCTCTAGATCCATAAATCATGCCATGATCTATTGCACCACACTACACCACCAAGTTGACTAAGAACAATAAGAATAACATTATGTTAGGAATCTTCAATTCTAATCACATAACATAATGCGATCTACCAACACAAATAAAAAATGATCAAGAAACATCAACAAGAAACATGAAATACTACGACATAAACAAGAACATTTGTCTCATGAGTCAAACTCATGTCTACACTGTTCATCTGCAACACTGAACCATAACCACTATCATAAAAGAAAATAGATTTCCAACATCTAAATCATCAAACATTCAAACTAAGGATACACATCCATGTCCTGAACTCACCACTAGGTTAGCAACAAACAATATAGCTAAACTGATACACACCGATCAACATACCAAAACACTGTCACCAATGGAATAACCAAAATAGAAATATCTGATTAGTACATCATAATTAACTCAAATCATCATGTGATCCTTTTCCACTTGGAATTAATCAAGTATATACATCCCCAAACACATTAGCTTCTTCATAGCAAATGATATTCAATACAGTAGCCATACCACATAAATCGTCTCACTAAACTAACAAGGAACACAATCTTCAAAAATAGGAATATGTTGATATCAATGAAAAAACATGAATACCAACACATTTAAACACAATCCTAAAAATATATCAACAATCTCCCCCTTTGGCATTGATAGCAATATGTGAGGTGAAAAATATAAATCATTGCACAAAGAAACAATATCAACAACAATACCAACAATATCCACAATATCTTTCAAAGTCTCTCTAACAAACCTTCTCAGCAAAAACAATAATCCTTCCTCATACTCTCAAGCCAGTTTTCACATGACTCTCTCCCCTTTTGACATCAATGACAAAGAAACATGTATGCACTAATTCATACAAACCAAAAATTTGAACAATCAACTCTCAACCACTAATCACTACTCCCCCTAAGGAGTATTAACCAAGAACATAAATCTATATTAATGATAATCTATAGGCACATTGGACTAATGCATCTCAATGAATCTCTAACTCTTATCAGGAGGGTAAATCAGCCCAAGCTTACCTCAAAGATACTCAAAAGTATCCATTGGCAAGGGCTTCGTGAAAATATATACAATCTTCTCTTTTGAAGACACATACTCCAATCTGACTTCTTTCTCACTGACTCTTTCTCTCCAGAAATGATACTTAATAGAAATATATTTTTTCTTTAAATTTAACATAAGGTTCTATGAAATATTGATAGCACTTGAATTATCGCAATGAATAGTATTAGGCTCATAAAAAACACTCTTATGTCTTTCAACATTTCATTCATCAACATTAAATGTGTACAGTTAGTAGAAATAGTAACATATTCAACTTCAACAATTGATTGTGATATACAATTTTGTTTCTTACTTGCCCATGAAACATATCTCTTACCCAAATAGAATGCTCCACCAATAGTGCTATTTTTTTCATCCACATTACCTGCCCAATCTGCATGAGTAAATGTACTCAATGTAAAATCATCATCTTTTCCATACCATAAGCCATAATCAAATTTCCCTTTCAAGTATCTAAATATTCTATTAACAACAACAACAACAACAACATGTGATTCCTTCAATTCTTCTTAAAATCTAGCAACAATGCAAACAATATTCATAATATGTGGTCTATTTTGTGTCAAGTATAACAATCCATCTATCATCAATCTATATCTAGTCTAATCTCCATTAGGTGTATCATCAATCTTTGTCAATTTACAACCAATAGTCATAGCAATACCAACAGGTTTTGAATCATCCATACCAAATTTATTTTAATAATTATTTCATATATTTAGAGTAATATATGAAAATACCTTTATTATTTTGTTTAATTTGTAGTCCAAGGAAAAATTTCATCTCACCTACCATAGACATCTCAAATTCTTTCTGCATCTCATCAGCAAATTCGTTACTCAACTTTTCATTTCCACTAAAAATAATATCATCCACAAAAACTTTAACAATTAAGATGTTATCATGATCAATTTTAAAGTACAAATTACTATCAGCGATACCTTTACTGAAACCAAGTGCCAGTAAATACTTAAATATAATCTCTAATAATAGGATCTAGGTGCATTTTTCAATCCATAAAGTGATTTCTTTAATCTACAAACTATATCATCTTTATTGGTCAATTGAAAACCATTCCATTGCTCAATGTATACTTCCTCTTCCAATTGTCCATTCAGGACTTCATAATTAACATCCATCTAATATAGCTTAAAATTTCTCTAAGTAGCATATGTAAGAAATATTCTAACAACCTCAATTCTAGCAATAGTAGAAAATATCTCCTCAAAGTCAATACCTTCCATCTACGAGTATCCCTTGCAGAAAAGTATGGATTTTTTCCAAAGACTTTCACCATATTCATTCAATTTATTTATGAATACCCATTTAGTACCAATCATATTCTTCTCCTTGGGTCTAGGAACAAGAATCCATGTCTTATTCTTTTCAATATGTTCCAATTCTTCTTCCATCTCTTTAATCCAACTATCATCTTTACATGTTTCATCAATATCTTTAGGATCAATTTTAGAGATCAAACAAATTTCATTTCTAGAAATTCTTCCTCTAGTCTATTCACACCCTGATTCGTATCACCAATAATCTAATTTTCTAAATTATTTAACTTTACATACCTAGGAGTCTTTGGATCTTCTTTTGTAGTAGACTGTTGTGTTTCTACTTCTTCATCATTTGCATCTTCTTCATTCCGTTCTACTGAACCATTCTAATTATGATTTTGACTCTATTCTTGTACAATCTAACTCTCTTCTTCATTATTTGATTCATATCTGCAAGATTTGAACCATTTCTAAAAATTTCCATCTACTCTAACATTTTCACTTTCAATTACTTTCTTCAAAATGAGGTTATAACATTTATATGTTATTCTTTTTGTATAACAATCAAGAAATATTCTTTCATCATATCTAGGAACAAACTTCCATAGGTCTCCATCTCTTTTGATATAACATTTACATACAAAAATTCTAAAATATTTCACTATAGGAACATGACTATAGAAAAGCTCATAAGATGTCTTCTTGTTCCTTGTTTAATTTGCACTCGGTTCAAAGTGTATATTGTAGTGCTAAAAACTTCTCTCCACTAGATTTGTGAAATGTTACATCCAAGCATCATGGTTCTAGTGGTGTCTACAATAGTTTCATTTCTTCTCTCTACAATTTCATTCTGATGTGGGTTCCTCAGAGAAAACATCTTTCTTTTTATTCCATTCCCTTCACAAATTTTTTTAAACTCAATAGAATCAAACTCTCCACCTTTCTATGATCTTAGAAATTTCAACTTCAATCCTATTTTAGTCTCAACCATAGCTTTGTAAATCTTGAATTCGTCAAAGGCTTCATATTTCTCTTTCAAAAATGTAACCCATATAATTCTAGAATAATAATCAATGAATTTACTGAAATATCTATCTCCATAATAGCTTCTTGTTCTTGAAGGACCACATAGATTAGTATGCACCAAATCCAAAATTCCATTGGAAGAATAATTCTTTCTCTTAAAAGTAGAATTAGTTAATTTACCCAACTAACATTCCTTACTTATCGCATTAATATGCTTCAACAATTTAGGAAGATATCTAACAGCTCTTGTAGTACTTGTCTTCACAATGTTATCAAAGTTTATATGAAATAATCGCTTACATGTTTCAACTAACTATCATCAATCTTATCAATTAGGCATCTATTTTAAGAATTGTTCAAATTAAATACATTACCTTAAATTTCTTTCTTCCTATAGAAATCTCAACTCCAGAGCTTCCAATAATCTTGCACATTCCATCCATGAATTGTAGGTTATATCATTTATCATCTAACTGTTCAACACTCAAAAGATTATATTTAAAACCTTCAACATATAGAACATCAACAGTATTAGTCTTACCATGAAGAGTAATAAAGTTTTTTTTTTTGGCCAAGCAAGGAGTATCATCACCAAATCTGACATCACCACCATCACACCTTTCCAATTTTACAAATTTGTTTTTATCTTCTGTCATGTGTTGTGAACATCCACTGTCAATAATCCATTTATCCTTCTTATCTACATGTGAAACTAAGGATTTCTCTTCACTCAAAAAATTAGTATCTTCTTATTTAATAGAAATAAGCATAATCTCATCTTCATTCTTTTTAGATTCATCATCAGACACACCTTCATAAATAACATAATAACACTTCTTTTGATATTTAGACTTTAATTTATTAGGATTGTACTTATTCTCTCTATCAGGAGATCTCAAAGGAATATGAGATATTATTACATGCTAAACACTTTAAAGGAAACTTTCCTTGATACTTACCAGATCCTTTAGCTAGTCTCATTTCAATTAGGGATTTAAGATCTTCAAGATTTCTTTCCTCTTTCTTAATTTTCTTCCTTTCCTTAGAATATCTACCAAGAATAGATGAAATTTCTCCATAATCATATATTTTCTTATCCTTAAATAGTATCTTTAAATGAAGTTTGAACTTTAGGAATACTATCATAAAATTCTCTCATTTCAAAAGAAGATAACTTACCAACCAATGCATCTCTTATCACATAAGCCACAATTCTGATTTCTTCAATAGAGGAAACTATATATTTGTAAGAAGGAGGCAAGGATCTCAGGATTTTAGAAACAATCTCACTCGCTTTCAAGGTTTCACTAGTGCATGTGATTCGACAAATAAGTTCGGTGATCTTAGCCACATAAGTAGTAATTTTCTCATATTCTCTTATCCTCAATGACTCATGATTTCCTTTTAGACTTTGTAGCTTGGCTTGTTTCACACATTCATATCCTTCATATAATGTTTCCATCTTTGTCCATGCTTCATGTGCAGTATCCAATACTAAAATGTTTGTATATTCAACATCTGATAAGGTAGCCTTTAAATCTTCTTTTGCTAACATATTACACTGAAATTATTTCTTTTCATCAACAATTACAGTAGAAAGATACATAGGAGGCTTGTAATCTTTATTTTTAACAACCCAATCTTCTTCACTAAAACATTTTAAGTGTGTAATCATTTGGTCCTTCCATATAACATAGTTTGTTCCATCAAATCTCACACTATCCTTCTTAAAGGTCGACATCCTTGATATCCTCAATTGTCTAAGCTTCCCAAAGAGGAAACTTGATATGATACCAATTGTTAAAATAAATGTAGCACACACAACTAAGAGGGGGGGGTGAATTATATGTGACCAATACTCAAGACCTTAAACAAAATTACCAACTTTATCTCAGATCTAAAGATAAAAATGAATACAAGAACATAACATAGTAATCAACACATAACACCAAGATTTTTTACATGGAAACCCTGTTAGGGGAAAAACCATAGTAGGGATCAAATCCAGAAGATGAATGTACTCTTTTAAAAGCACTATACCCTATTAGGAGTATTACAAAGGGGAATGTGCATGCATTCAAACACACTGCCTAAAGCTCACTGATCAAATAAAATAAGGATCTCAATCCCAATGAAGGCTCGCTGCCTTAGAAAAATCTATGATCTCAAAATATAGAGGACATATTATCCAAGCTCACGAACTGAAAAATAACAAGTTGATATACCAAAATAGTGTATCATCTTAAAATGGAAGCACTTCCATTATAAGAAAGTTTATCCGTCCTTAGGGGATGTTTTTTTAACACCATCATACTATCCCATCATTTCTTCATCATTTCCTACTTTTTTGTCTATTTAGGACCCTGATTGGGCCTCTTCGGGCACCTTCTATCCCACTTGGCTTTTTTTCTAGGGGTTCTGACCCCCTGGGTCAAGGTCGACCTCGACCTTGACCTAGGTTAGGGTAAAACTCAACCTTGACCTAGTTTAGGGTCAACCTCAACCTTGACCTAGGTTAGGGTCAACCTCAACCTTGCCCTGGGTCCCCCTTCCAAATCTAGAAGCTTTTCAGCTTCCGAAGGTCATCAAAAATTCATTTTCCCACTTTTGGGTCAGCTATTTTGGGTTTTGAAGCGGCAAATCCTAAATTATATTTAATATAGGCCCTCTTCTAAGGCCATGGGTTTAATTGGAATTTAATTCTACTCTTTCGGCCTCACTAGAAGATTTTTCCCTAGTTTCATATAAAAGGAAGCCTTTCTCTCTCATTTTCTCTAAGTCTTCTAAGTGCAAAAAGCTCTAACCAATATTTTTCCAAGAAGAAAAAGGTTCAAGCATCAATTGTTCTACATTTTTCCAAGCTTTCAAGGTGTTCAATTCTTCCTCTCAAGCATTCAAGCTCTCCATTAAAGATCAAGGATTCAAGGTTTCAAGCCTTTGAAGGGATTTGGTTCCAACATGCAAGATTCATCATTCAAACCCTAGATCTAGCCATCATGGTGGTGTGATATTTATTCAAGATCCTTTGTGCATCCTCAACACATTCATTCTCTTCAAGGTAGATTCAAAGTATAAAATCATGGAGGTTTATGGTTTCTATTGAGTCCAAGCTTTCATATTTTCATACTTACATTTGATATACAATTGCATATTTATTAAATATCATAGCTTCATTGTTATATTCAATTCTACTACTTGCTAGCATTCTTATTTCAATTATTTATTTCAATTTTAATTCCTAAATAAGGGTTTTACTAAGGCAAAACCCTTCCCCCAACAAACAAACCTCTTTTTCTTGTAGGTATAGGTTCAGGAGTGTGGATTTGAACTCAGATCTTGATACCCTTTTCAGCGAACTATCGAGATCTGAAAACAGATTTTCTGTCAGATCTGCACAAGTCAAGGTTGAGATTATTGGGTCAGGGGTGACATTGTGGGTCAAGGTCAACCTTTTTCTCAAGATTGTGTTGGATCGGAAAAATATTTATGGGTTTTGTTCATCTCCGCGTTCTGGTTCTGGATCATACTTTTCAAATTTTCTAGAAATAGAGTACAGACCTCATAAAACAACATTCTTCAGATCTACAATATTTCAAGGTTAGTACATTTCCCTATCCATTTCAATTCAAATCCTTAAGCATTATAAATCTATCACACATTTTCACACACATTTTAAGAGGGAAACCTAGGATCTCCTTCTTTATTCTTATTTCCAATAGATTGATTCATTTATGCATTGATACTTTTTGGGTTGATCAATTTGGATCCTTCCTTTGTGCATTTGAGAATAAAAGGGAATATCTCATTTATCCCTCAACTCTAAACATTAAATGTAAGGTGATAAGTGATTTGAGTATCAAAACACTCTTATTCTATTAACATCATTTTCTACCTTACATTTTGGTGAACTCGCGATAGACAACTCTTTCTTTTTGGCGTTAGATTTGCATTTCATATTAGATCTTTCATGCATATAGAAGTAGGTTTTATTTTATTCTCTTGCATTTATATTTCAAAATTCATAAAAATCACAAAATTTCTTTAAAAATCCAAAAACATTTAGATTTTTCATTGTGTTCAACATGTATGATTTTTGTTTTGAAAACTTTGATGAAGATTCTATTGTACAAGAGGATAGATCACCAAATGAGGTACATGGAAGTGAGGGTGAAATTTGTTTGAATAAGATCTCCATTGATCCTATTTATATTTTATCCTCCTCTACAATCTCTTCAATTGACCTTTACCATAGAAGTGAGTTAAGGATAGACGTTACTTCTTCTCCTAATATATGTCTTTTCTATGAGCCTACTTTAGAATATAATTCTTTCCCCTTTAGGGATCAAGCTATAGGCGCTCCTACAATGTGCTTTATTGATAGGGATGATAATCCTCCTATTTGGGATGAACCTTTGGATTTGGATGTTGATTACTCTCTTCCTCATGAAGCCATTATGGGTGATTCTACTTTTTGGAATGAACCCTTGGATAAAGACATTGATTTATCTCCTTGTGAAGATGCTTTGATACAAGAGGGTGATATATTAATGGATGACATATTCATACATTATTATGACTCTTTTTATAAAACACACTTCCCTTATCTAGACATTTTAGAGAAAGAAGAGAACATTATTGATACATTACATCTAATTGGGATTCTTTCTAGTGATGAGGCATTAGCGGAAAACTATATGAATTCCCTTAATGCTCTCCCTCTTAGTGATGATCCTATGGAAAATCAAGTGCCTACCCCATCTTCTCCTAGGATGTATTCCTTTATTTTTCCTTGTTGTGAATCTATCGAACATACTAATGATGTCATAGTGACTACTGAAGTTCCATTGACTCCTTTTGATATGGCTTCTTGTTATGGTCATGGTTATCATTTACTAGTTAAACAAGGATTCCATGGTCAAGGATGTGGTAAGAATAAATAGGGAATTCAAATGCCCTTATAGAATGGGGGGCATGAGCATTCTTAAGGATTGGGATTTAATCCTCAACAACATAGCAATGTTACCAACATCTCAAATAACACTTCAAAACATGATGACCCTATGAAGGAATTTGACCAAGAGGTTGTTCTGCCTAAACTCCTTCATGCTAAGATGATTACTAGACATAAACCAAAAAGAAACATAGTCTATACTTGAAGATTATTCCTTTTTTTTCTATCATATATTTCATGATCACTCTAATGAATATCAAGATTTACATTATAAGATTAGGCAGCTCATTGATAGTAAAATTATTTATATAACATGTGGCAATGAGTTGTATTTCAATCTTATTTTCTCTAAATAACATTTATGTTCCTATTATGGAACTCCATATTATGTAAACAATGTTATCCTAATCTTTGGGGGCTCATTGTCTTGCATAGTATTGTGAGCAATATAATAGGTCCCCTTTCATCCTTGTTCCCACACCTGGGGGCAAGGATGTCATCTCCTTATTTTCTATCTTTCCAGGATTCACTTTTCCCTTGGTTAAGCAGTATCTATCTATTATGTGATATCCAACATACATGAAAGTTTCAGTTTTCATTAAGGATATATGTCTTTGATTATAACCTATTTCGTTGTTTGACATTGGGTTTCCATGGTTGATAAATCTCTCACCTTGGAAATTGAATAATGTGCTATCCCTCACAAGGGATAATTTTTCACTTCTCACATGATATCTCTTTGCTACAATATCTCTTGATATAATTTGATATATCCCTTGCTTTCACCCTTGGGGGGAAAGGTATTTTCCTTCTTCTTCTAGCTAAGGATCTACTTTCCTTAGCTTAGTGGCATTTTTTTATTTTACAACATTATTTCCTTATAAAGATTTATGTTTTGGCTATGGATAACCTCCTATATGAGAGGTGATTGTCCTAGGTCATCACCTCTTCTTTATTTTGCAAATTATGTTCTGTATAAAATCTTACTCTTTCTTTGGGTTATAGTTTGATTCCTTCATCCTAAGATTCCTCTTCCTCTTGATTATAGGGGGCTTGATGATTGAATCTTTGGTCCCTCTTTTCTTTAGAAGATGACATTTTATCCTAAGCACTCCTTTATGGTGATGGTCTTGTTGATAAGATCTCTTCTCTTTTGAGGATACTTTATCCATAAGTGACATATCCATTTCATGATTATCTATGTTCTTAGATGTAAGGGTCAAGGCTCTTCGCTAAGAATATGGTATACATTATTGTTAAGATGGATATCTCCTTACCTTGTGAAGTAGGTATCCTCTTTTCTCTTACTTATCATGCCTAGTGGGTAGTCATGATAAGGAGGGGGGGCATATATAGGGTCTCCCTTGTACTATAGTTTACATTAGTTTACATTTTGTAGCATGCTAAATCCTCAGAAGGTAACACACATAAGTTGCTAAATCCTGAAGGGACACACATTTTTAATTTTATTTTTTCTAAATCCTCGGAAGGTAATGCACATAAGTTGCTAAATCCTAAAGGGACACACATTTTAACTTTTATTTTTTCTAAATCATCAGAAGGTAACACACATAAGTTGCTAAATCCTGAAGAGATACACACCCTTTTAAATTTTCAATATGCTAAATCCTTGGAAGGTAACGCACATAAGTTGCTAAATCCTAAAAAGACATGCATTTTATATTCATAGTGATACAAGAATGTGGATCTATGGATATTTTCAAAAGCCGTCAGAAGACACATTAAAATTACAAGCAAATTTTATGGGTGAACATGCTGGGCTCTCCCTCCTTGGTGATTCATAGTAAGGTGGGCATCTTACTAGGCAAGGTAATCACTATCTCTTTTCTCTTTTTTTCTTTCATGCTAGTAGGATTAGAGCATGAAGCTATGTTATCTATAATGTTGTTCTTGTCTTGCTTATGTAATCATGTATGTTTCCTATGATTAATTTCTCCTTAATTCCATATCTTTATGCATGTATGTTGAGTTAGAATCCTTTGTCTAGGGGCTCATGTCCTTGACCTAGTGATGTTCTACCTCGTTGCGATCCACCAAAGTCTTTCTTCTAACTTTACCGAAAGCATGTTTGATTTCCATACTTTCGCTAAAGTGGGGGCTTAATTTATCATCTTAAAATGGAAGAACTTCCATGAAAAGAATGTTTAGCCCTCCTTAGGGGATGTTTTTTACCACCATCATACTGTCCCCTCATTTCTGCATCATCTCCTACTTCTGTGTCTGTTTAGGATCCCGATCGGGCCTCTCCAGGCACCTTCTATCCCACCTGGCATTTTTTCCAAGGGTTCTGAACCCCTGGGTCAAGGTTAACCTCAAACTTGACCTAGGTCATGGTCAACCTCAACCTTGACCTGGGTCCCCCTTCCAAATCTAGAAGCTTGTCGGCTTCCGGAGGTCATCAAAAATTCATTTTCCCACTTCCGGGTCAGCTATTTTGGGTTCTAAAGCGGAAAATACTAAATTATATTTAATATAGGTCCTCTTCTAGAGGCATGGGTCTAATTAGAATTTAATTATCCTATGTCAGCCTCTCTAGAATATTGTGCCCTAGTTTCATATAAAAGGAAGCCTTTCTCTCTCATTTTCTCTAAGTCTTCTAAGTGCAAAAATCTCTAACCAAGATTTTGTCAAGAAGCAAAAGGTTCAAGCCTCCATTTTTATACATGTTTCCAAGATTTCAAGGTGTTCAAGTCTTTCTATCAAGCATTCAAGCGATGAAGATCAAGGATTCAAGCTTTCAAGCCTTTGAAGGGATTTGGTTCCAACATGCAAGATTCATGATTCAAACCCTAGATCTAGCCATCATGGTGGTGTGATCTTCCTTCATGATCCTTTGTGCATCCTCAACACTCATTCATTCTCTTGAAGGTGGATTCCAAGTATACAATAATGGAGGTTTATAGTTTCTATTGATTCAAAGCTTTCATATTTTCATACTTACATTTGAAATACAATTGCATATCTATTGAATATCATAGCTTCATTGTTAGATTCAATTCTACTACTTGCTAGCATTCTTATTTCAACTATTGATTTCAAGGTTAATTACTCAATCGGGGTTTGACTAAAGAAAACCCCTCCCCCCAGCAAACAAACCTATTTTTCTTGCAGGTATAGGTTTAGGACTGTGGATTTGAACTCAACTCTGGATACCCTTTTCAGCGAACTATCGAGATCTGAAAACATATTTTCTATCAGACCTGCATAGGTCAGGGTCAAGATTATTGGGTCAGAGGTGACATTTGTGGGTCAATGTCCACATTTTTCTCCAGACGGTGTTGGATCAGAAAAATATTTCTGGGTTTTGTCTGTCTCTGCGTTCCAATTTCGGATCATACTTCAGATTTTCCAAAAATAGAGTATAGACCTCAAAAAACAACATTCTTTAGATCTACAATATTTCAAGGTTAGTACATTTTCGTATCCATTTCAATTCAAATCCTTAATAATTCTAAATCTATCACACATTTTAAGAGGGAAACCTATGATCTCCTTCTTTATTCTTATTTCCAATACATTGATTCATTTATGCATTGATCCTTTTTGGGTTGATCAATTTGGATCCTTCCTTTGTGCATTTGAGAATAAAAGGGAATATCTTATTTATCCCTCCACTCTAAAAATTAAATGTAAGGTGATAATTGATTTGAGTATCAAAAAATCTTATTATATTAACATCATTTTCTAGCTTACAAATAGTTACAATGAAATACAATAATTCTCTGCCTCAATTGTAGAATCCACCGTTACTTCTTCTCATTAGTATCTCATACTTTTGATATACCTTTGTAATTAAAAAATGATTACATATTTATACACATTACATCAAAATATCTCAATTAGGTAAGCTAGAGACCTAATTACAAAATATTAATTCTTTATATCTCAATATGCAATGCGATCCATTTAATGTTGACTAAGACATAGAAATGATCCATAACAACAACACATAACACGCTTCAATTCCATAAGTCATGCCAAGATTTATCGCAAAAATCTACACCACCAAGTTGATCAAGCATAAGAAGGAGAACAACACGTGACATGAGGAATATTTAATTTCAATCACATAACCCAATTCAATCTGCCAATATGAATAGGACATGATCAAGAAACATCAACAAGCAACATGATATACCACAACAACAACATGTACATCTTTGTGTTGGAAAGTGATTCATTCAGGAGTGTTATGGAACACTTGAGGGTTGTTATTTATGGAAACACATCTGGTATGGATGGTCGCCTAGTGTGAAACATAGTTTTGAATTGAAAAATGACTAAGTACAAAAAGAATAATTACAGAGTATAGCAGTACATTTTTGGTCAACAAAGACAACATATGACGAATGGAGACATGCAAGCTTAGGAGAAGCTATTTTGGGATATGTATGACCTTTTGATAAGGTCACTAGAGTTTTGGTGTTCAATGCAGTAAGTTACAGTATAATGAAGATATGTAAAGATAGAGTAACATGGATACATGGCTGATGAACAGTCGTGATGATTGAGAGAGTATAATGAAAAGTCCAAGTGTGTTATATATATATATAAGAGATTTTGAGAAGAGAAGTATGAGTATGTGTGAGAATGTGTATGGATGAGATTGTATGGATATGATGGGTATGTGCAAGATCATGAGGGGCCAAACTTTTCCCTTAAGTGGCAATGAAAAATCAGAAAATGAAGGTTAGTAAACTTGATGTGAACATTTTAACTAGCTATCAACCTAATATCAAAAAGTTGTAAAAATAGAATCTGTAGGAAATTGAATGTAGTTTCTAAACTACTAGCCCTTTTCTGAAAAAATTTAATATGATTGGTGAAAAGTATAGATTTCAATGCAGTAGTACAAAAATTTTAGGAAAAAAATAAGAAGTAGGTGTATGTCTGACCACCTTAATCATAATCAAATGATAATATCTTCTTATAAGATTTTATATATAAGTAGTAGACTCATGCCCAGATGTGACGCATATTTTTGTGTAATTTTATTCTAAAAACTTAATTAATTATGAATTATCTGCTACAATTTTTTTAGAATAAAAAAACTCCTGTGTCTGACCATCTTAACTCATTGAAAACTTTACCAAATTCAAAAAAATATTCTTTTTCCTTATAGCAGGTGAAGCATAGAATGTGACACATTTTTTGGATTTCAAAAATGTTATACCGTCTGAAAGTTATAGCCATTTTTCAATCAGTATATAAATCTGCACTTTAGAGGTAACTCAATTGGAAAATAACTAATAATTACTTACCGAATTCAAAATTTGACAACAATTATATTGATAGAAAGCTGATAATCTCCTTAAGATACCCTTTTCATTTCATCAAATTCGGGTGAAAAGAAAGTCGTCAACTACATGGTCGAAGTTTGGAACTCAAAGAAACAGGGGCAAAACACATTTTTGAGACATTTGAAGAGTTGACCAGGTAGGTATGGTGCAAAAAGCAATACCGAGCCTAATCGAGTACTCGATATTTTTGGGTACCCGATACTTTCAAGTACCCAAAAATACTGGCAGAATTTTGAATTTTAAATTTTCCCTCCCCTTTCTCCCTCTTAATTTATTTTCAAGCCCTTTCTCCCTCCCATTTCTCCATACTTCATATGATATATTATATATCAAAAATTATATATTAGATTATATATTATATATATTAAATATTATATAATATCTATTATATATCAAATATTATATAATATCTATTATATATTAAATATTATATAATATATATTAATATTAAATATTACATTATATATCATATATTATATATTATTTTATATGTATTATATATTAATATGTAGTATTTTACAATATATCACAAAATATCTTCATACTTAAATTGTATGTAATATATATTTTATATTATAATATATATATATATATATAATATATTATATATAAAATATTGTTGTATATATAATAAAATCAAGTATAGTATATATATATAATATATATTATATAGGACATATTAATATATAGGTTAATTACACTAGTATAAGGCATCGAAAAGGTTTCCAAAGGGGTCAGAGGGTTCCTAGGGGTCCTAACGCTTAAGAAAGTGTACTAGGACCCCTTAGGTCCCTCTGAAACCCCCATCAATGCATTATAACATTCAAGTGTGTCCCAAGGGGTCGTACGACCCCTTGGGACACACTTTAGTGTTCTAATGTGTCGAAAGGGGTCATGGGGACTTCCTAGGGGTCCTAACACATAAGAAGGTGTACTAGGATCCCTTAGGTCCCTCTGTGACCCCCAAGGACACAACTGAGTGTTCCAATGTGTTCTCAAGGGTCACAAAGGGACTTAAGGGGCCCTAGTACACATTATAATGCGTTAGGACCCCTAGGATTTGTAAGGTCCAATGTATGAAGAAGTTTTGTGGACATGTCTGCAAGAAGGTCTGTCATGCAACTTCCCATGACCCCTTTTGACACATTTCAACACTCAAGTGTGTCCCAAGGGGTCGTATGACCCCTTAGGACACACTTGAGTGTTCTAATGTGTCAAAAGGGGTCATGGGGACTTCCTAG
>MU223264.1:2045989-2071019 GCA_018584345.1 Thuja plicata
CTCCTCCTCCTCCTCCTCCTCCTCCTCCTCCTCCTCCTCCTCCTCCTCCTCCTCCTCCTCCTTCTTCTTCTTCTTCTTCTTCTTTTTCTGTAGAGAGGGATGAATGGGTGAGTTTTATTGTGTAGGCAAAGCATGAATTATAATAGAAGGCTCTTGAAATGGAGGGGGCATCCTAAAGCTTAGAATGTCATATTTCAGGGAAAGGTTTGCCTCTACTTCTTGGGTCTGGAAATGAGCTAACATGAGTCTCAATTTTTCTTCTGCTGCAGCAACTTACCTTGCAAGTTTCTCCTCAAAATTTCTCTAATTGGCCTCTATCTCTTGCATCATGACCAATAAAAGCTTCATTTGTTATTATTTTTCAGTCTCTTGCATTGCAATATTTTCCTCATGTTTATTTTGTTGGAAGGTATGACCCAGTATGCCATTTCCTCATGTTTCATGTACAACCCATGTTGTCCTCTAGTTTTATGCAATTGTCTAGCCCAAACCCACAATAGAGATCTCAATTCATTACATCCCATACCCTCAAAATATAAAGGAGTGGCTAGAGCCCGATTGGAAACTATGCCTAGGATAGAAAACCTACAACAAAAGTCCTCAACCTGATCTCTGAGTGAATTAAAGTCTATTTCAACTAAGAGATGAGTTTGGGTTAGAGGGAGATAAGTAGGTGGAAAATATCAGTCATTTGATATTATAGAGGGATTTGAACCAAAGCCAAGCTGAGGTTCAGGCGAATCTTGATAATTCAAGGTTGTGGGGGAAGAAATATCATGATATGGGGAATGATATGATGTGTCTCTATGAAAAGGCTCCATGTTAAAACATTTTAAAAAATTACAATTTTATTAGAGAACTTGGAAATTACAAAAGATCATAAATGATCTTGTACATACCAGTACTATGGCTTCTTGGAACCAATAGATTTGCACTGAAAGTCACCATGGTGTTTGATTGAACTTCCTCCAAAGGTTATTAGCACTGAGAAAAATGCCCAAATTCTCAGTGAATGAAGCTTGAATTGGCTAACCAATGGACTCATAAATTAATTATAATCCGTCCCACTGGGCATGCAAAAAACTGTTAACACACATTTTTGATGGTGGTTAGCAACCTAGGCAACCTCGTGAGACATGGAATCAATCTTGCAAGTGTGGGAATTGAAAATTTAGGTTGAATCTTCAGAGAAGGTTGGCTTCCTTTACAATCTCGATGCACCTGAAACTAATACTTTTGAGGAAAAGGGAGAAGGATATACTGAAATTTAAATTACAAAAAGGGAAAAGGTGATGCACTAGATTGAAATATGGTTACTATCTCTTCTTCTAATACACATAACATCAATAAAATATGACCTGCATTTACCTTGATTCCATTCTATCTACCAAGGACCATATGCAGATACAAACTAATGTGATCCTACTAGGAAGATGAATTTACAATATATAATTCATAGAAAAGTAGATACATTATACAAGCCTATAAAACAAAAAAAAAACATTCAATAATAGGAAACAATATGTATTGATATCGGAATGGCAAGATAAGGCAGAAAGAAAATATTATATTAATAAATAGTAAAACAAAAAATATAGTTACAGAGTATAATGCTACTGCAAGGAACCAAAGAAGAACCCAAAATATGCACAAAATATTACCTTTTATGGAGCTAGCATAATTTAGGTCGACTTGAAGTTCAAACCCCACTAGGGTGACTTACAGAAGATCAAATTCGAAATAATAAATCTGATCTCATAAGGGGCGGCCACAATGAAGTCCCTACCAACCAAAGAATGACCCATCCTTTGTCACAAATAGATCAAAAGAAAATTGATCTAATAGCGTGAAAGAACATCCATGAGCCACCTTGAGTCATAAATGATCATGGAGAAGCTATAAGAATCAAATCAAAACCCAAAGGGAAGTAATTGTGCCTCTTGAGGGAGTAGAAAAAATAGAAAGGTCGATGAAAAACATCTAGAAAATGTAAATGTTCAGGCCCTATCTTATCGAAAAGAGCTATATCGATGAAAATCTATATTTGGTTAGTGCCAAAATAAACCTGGCGATCAATGGGAAGAACTACATTGATAATCAACCACCTTTGGAGAGTAAAACAACTTGTGGATATGAAACTTTCCAATCATTGGAGAAGCACTCAAAAAGTTATCCTGACAAAACCTGCCAAACTTGTTCTCTTTTGCATCCTTCGGCAAGACATACCCTGATGAAATTCACCAGGGTAGCATACATCATCAAAGGACATGGAAATGTGCTCTACAATGTTGGAATTAATGGGAAGTGTGTACTGAGAGGGGCAGGATGAATCAACACCTTTAAAACTTTTGTATCTTTTAACTTTTATCCTTTAAGTTATCAAATGTTTATCTGACCATCTATTCTCTACTATCTTGATGCAAGATATATCAATTCATAAAATTAACCATACATGTGAAAATTCATAGAAACATTCATGAAATTAATTGACACATAACATAAGATATGATATCACAGAAAACTCCTGTTAGGAAGTAAAAACTGCGGTGGGGATGGCACCCACAAATTCTTCACTATCTGCAGATTGGAAGGGGCAGGTTAAGGCTTACAATTTTATCACTTCTGATGATCTACCTAGTTAAGAGTATCTGTGGAGACCTATTAAAGTATACTCTGTTAAGAGCTTAAGCAACACTCTTGAGTGTGCACTTGGTTAAGATATTTATAGTTGGACTGTTAAATCCACCTTCCTTGAAAGGATTTTTTTACACTTTGCTTCACTTTTTAGAATGCAATAAAATTACAATTTGACCTGGTGTATGCAATCTCCTATTTCTGATTACACATCCATTTAATGCTTGATAGCCTCTGTTCTTGGTTCTTGATAACCAAATTCGCCTTTTGTTGTTTTGGTTCTTGAAACTTTCAATCTGATCCATATATGTGCCCATATGCTTCATTCATCCTCTCATATCCTTTCACATCATCTTATAATGAATGATTTCATCATCTATTTATAAGATAGATTGACCTAATCAAGTTTCACATAAAACATTGTTAACTCTAAGATCAAAAGTTTACAAATTTACCTTGATCTCCTAGTCTATGTTTTTTTTAAATTAGTTAGACTGATTAAAGCACTTACATTTATGTTTCTTTACCCTAAAGAAATGGTTTTAAAAAAAAATCAAGACTCTATAAATATAACACGACTGCTTTATTTGACGTGGAAGTCAGATCCACTTTTTTCGGGCTGCAACTGACTTTTGGTTTTTGTTAGTCAGTTATGCTCTGAAGTTAGTTAGACTAAGTTTTTGGTATTCCTGCTTCAACTGTCTCTCGGGTTCCTCTGTGACTGTTCCTTCAGTTTGCACTATAACCTTCTTGTCAAGTTCCACTTTCGGGTTCCTCTTTATCCTTTCCACTTTGCAATTTTGGTTTACACACAAAATTGTGTCATCGGTTTTCTTTGTACAGAGCATTTTTCAGTGATCTCTTATATCTGCATTTTTAGTTCTCTCTTTGTCCTGTCTTTTAGTGTATGCTTACCAAAAGTGTTCTTTGTATACTAATGACAAAATAATGTCATCAATCTCCCCCTTTGACATTAATATAAAAAATAGATAGGTGCAAAATACTAACAAAATGTTAAGTATGAAAACATATATAATCCTTAGTCATTTTATGACCCCCCCTATGTATATGCTTGTATATCATTATTCTCCCCTTTGTAGTACTATATAGTTTCCTATTTGTACATATCTTTATTTTGCCCCTTTTTTGATAGTAAGGGAAAAGGTGTATACCTTATAGCTTACCAAAAATGTGAGAGTGTGAAGACTTCATGTCTTCCATCATCTTCTCCCATTGTTCCTTTAGGTTCTTTACAGCCATGTGCTCAAGTGTAATCGTTGATTGCATATCATAGATGTTTTGTACTATAGATATCTCGAGGGTTTCTATTAGTTGTTTTGCTGAACTGATATGTTGTTGAAGCAGTGTCAGATTTGGTAGAAGTTGAGCCTTGAGCTTGGTGACCTCTTCCCTGAATAGTGTCTCTACTTCCCACAGTTCTTGCCTTAAACCTTTTTATTTCAATAATTTTCTCATAATGCAACTTTAGTGCATTGTCCTTGGTGGTTAAGCCCTTAGCACTTGTAGCTAGATCAGATTCTAACTTTGCTATCTTATCACTATGTTCTTTAGTGAATTTATCAATGGTACTCAATTATTGAATCAAGGAAATAGCCTCAACAATTATTGGATCTAATTCACTTATGAATTTTGAAAGCTTTACCTTGTTTATTGCCACTTCTTGGCTGATCTTTTAAATAAGTTTCTGCTGGTACTTCTTCTCTTCTCTCTCTTCAATTGCCTTCTCTGCATCAATGTTCTATATTGTAATGGCTTCTATGAGAGTTGCTAGTTGATAAAGGATCGGTTTATTCTGATCAACATCAACATCAGGTATAATCTGGTGCAATATGTCCCTAGTTATTTCTAGTACCATGGAGTCTCGGTACTAATTCCTTAGCTTCTCGTGTAATGCCTCCCTCTGGCATATTTCACCATATTCCTTCAATGCTTCATAGTCAAGTGTAGTTGGATCACATTTGGGTATCTCTATGATTTCATCTAGAGTGACTTCCAACATACTCTTTTTGGATTTCTTCTTCTTCTTCTGAGTTTCATTTGAGTGCAGAACCATAGCCATCTTCTCAACTTTGTCTGTGGTTCTAGATGAAGTTACTTGTGGTGTTGCTTTTTTTTTTCTGCTATGCATCTGTGTCAGCTTGTCAGTTTTTTGTAGACGTCTCTACATCAACCTTTACATTATATGTAGAAAATATTTTAGTTTCCTCAGGAGTGCCATCTTTAGGTTTTCCTCCTTCATTGGTGTCCTTATGCACTTCATATGTCTTTGTCTGTGCATCCTTCTTGGATATATCTCCATTTGTTTGCTTTGGTTCTCCTTCTGTAACCCTGTCAATTTTGATTATAGTTTGAGTGTCTCTAATGTCCTTCTAATCACCAGTGTTGTCTTTCTTTCCTTCATCCCCTACATCCTTGGGAATGCTTGACTCTTTTTCAGGTGATTTGTCTTTTTCTTGAAGTATATTGATGGCTTACATCAATATTGACATGTTGCCTGGTATGTTCACCTGTGAAGTAGTAGATGGTGTGTCCTGCTCATCGTCTTGTCCTTTGTAACAATGACATCTTCATCCTTTTGTATTTCTTCTGTTGGATCATCGGTTATGTCAATGACTGTGTTGTCCATCGTGGTGTCCGGCCATATTTCATCTGCAACTTCCAAATTCTTGTTTATGGTTGTGTTCATTTCTTCTTTATCTAACTCAACTAATGTGTCATCTTTTGCATCTTTGATTATGATGTGTTCTTGAGTTGCCTGATTGTCATCTTGTTGTTGTTGTCCTTTTTTGGGGCTTGCTTCCTCAATAGGTCTATTGAGTATTTTACTCCAAGTTTTGTGACTTTCATTTTTAAGCTCTATAAGCCTTCCTTCAATAAATTTGTAGGCTCTCAACTTGGGTGAGAACTCTTTTTTATGGTTCTCCATCATCTCATCAATTTCTTCCCTCTTGTATTCAGGAGGCATAAGAGAAACAAGTACTCTTTCTCTTATCTCCTTCTCACTCTTTAATGAAAATTACCATCTGGCATATAATCTATCCAAGAGTTCCTTTGGTACATTATTCCCTTCGAATTAAATTGGTACATACTTGAATTTTTACATCTTTGTAATGATGACATCTTCACCTTTTTTTTGATCTTCTGGATCCAATTTTAGCCATCTTCTGATCTTAGAATTTGTAATAGATCCTAAATTTGCAATAGATTTACATACCTCATCAATGCTTTCTGGAACCTTAATCTTTTCTTCTTATACACCTTCATCTTGTTTTTTGTCCTCAATATCTTCTCTGGTTCTACTGAGGCTTCTTCTCTTTGTTGGTCCTCTTTTCTATGTGGTCAGTTTCCTCTTGTAAGTTATCACTTGTCCTTTCTTCAAGGGTGAAGGAGTTGAGTCCTTTGCTGTTTGGCTTCTTGTCCTAGAAGCAGTCATGGTTCTTGGCTTATTTTCAAGTGTTGGAAATGGAGTATCTGACTTTGTAGAATCATAGTCACTTTCCTTCTTAGCCTCACCGATGGGTGACTGTCCTTCAGTTTCTTCATTTTTCTTAGTTTCCTCTTCAGTAACCAATAGTCTTTTCTTTAAGTTCTTAATCATTTTTTCTTTCTTTCTGTCAATTTGCTTCACAACCAATCCAGTTTTGATTCTTGATTTGGCCTCTTCATAAGTTCTAAACTTTGGTTGTTTCTTCTTAGACCTACATTCATATGCTTTATGTCCTTTCTTGTTACATTTATAATAAAATCCTATGAATGAAGATGTGGATTTATGAGTACCTTTCATTTTGCCTCTGCAGACATTTGATGTATGGCCTTGCTTTCCACAGTGATTGCATGTCAGCTTTCTTGGTCTTGGATTTGCATATAAATTCTTTGGATTAGCTTGATTGGGTGATTCTCCATTCTTGATAAAGCTTAGACCGGTGTTGTTGTTGACTCTTCGTTGTCGTTCAACAAAATCATCCATTCTTTTATTGCTTTCTTCATCTTTCTTGATAATTTCATTATGCTGATGCTGAATTCTTATTTCATGTTTCAAATTTTCATTCTCATCCCTTAGCTCACTGATAGATTCTATTCTTTCAATGAGTTCAACATTCATTCTATTTTCTTCTTGACTCATAAGAATAATCCAATTTGTGATCTTATGTTGATGCTCTATAAGTCTTTGTATTTCAGACTCTTTCTCTTGTAGCTTTTTTTAATCTTTCTTCTATCATCAATAGCTAGTGTTATTTCTTTCTCAGCTTGTCTAGCACTGTTCATGACACCAATCATTCTTCCCATTTGTGTCTCTTGACCGATTTGCAAAGATTTTACTTGTCCAGCAAGATGTTGATTGATTTCATTTAGGATTGTGATGCTTTCTTTTGATGTGTCTAATGCTTTTCTTGTAGTTGATCTTGAAGACTCAAAGAAATCATGTATCTCTTCCTCATGATAATTTGTTTCATTACAACGAGTTTCCATAATCTTTCTTTCATCTAACAACTGTCTCATATTGATTCTAGCTTCTTTATACTGCTCAAAGAACATCGAATTTCTAGCTTCTTATTCTCAATACTTTTTTCAAGTTTGTACTTCTCCATTGTATGATATGTTCACTTAAGCCTTTAAGCTTTTCAGATAAGAGACTTAGCTCTGATACCAATTGTTGGAATTAATGGGAAGTGTGTACTGAGAAGGTAGGGGTGAATCATTAGCTCTAAAACTTTTGTATCTTTTAACCTTTATCCTTAAAGTTATCAAATATTTATCCAACCATCTATTCTATACTATCTTGATGCAAGATATATCAATTCATAAACTTAACCATACATGTGAACATTCATAGAAACATTCATGAAAGTAATTGACACATAGCATAAGATATGATATCGTAGAAAACTCCTGTTACGAAGTAAAAACTGCGGTGGGGATGGCACCCACAAATTCTTCACTATCTGTAGATTGGAAGGGGCCAATTAAGGATTACCATTTGATCACTTCTAATGATCTACTTGGTTAAGAGTATCTTTCGAGACCTATTAAAGTCTACTCTGTTAAGAGCTTTAGCAACACTGTTGAGTGTGCACTCAGTTAAGAGATTTATAGTTGGACTATTAAATCCACCTTCCCTGAAAGGATTTTTACACTTTGCTTCACTTGTTAGAATGTAAGAAAGTTACAATTTGACCTGGTGTATGCAATCTCATATTTCTGATGACAGATCCATTTAATTTTATATGAATAAGTATATAACCTAATGTGATGGAATAATACCTCTGATGCTTGGTAGCCTCTGTTCTTGGTTCTTGATAACCAAATTCATGTTTTATTGTTCTGGTTCTTGAAATTTTTAATCTAATCCATAGATGAGCTCGTATGCTTCATTCATCCTTTCATATCCTTTCACATCATCTTATAATGAATGATTTCATCATCTATTTATAAGATATATTGACCTAATCAAGTTTCATGTAAAACAATGTTAACTCTAATATCACATGTTTACAACTTTACCTTGATCTCCTAGTCTATTTGTTTTAAATCAATTAGACTGATTAAAGAAATTACATTAATGTTTCTTGTCCCTAAAGAAATGGTTTTAAAAACAAATCAAGACTCTATAAATAGAACACGACTGTTTTATCTGATGTGGAAGTCGGATCCACTTTTTATGGGTTGCAACTAACTTTCAGTTTCTATCAGTTGGTTATGCGTTGAAGTCAGTTAGGCTAAATTTTTGGTGTTCCTTCTTGAAATATCTCTCGGGTTCCTCTGTGACTATTCTTTAAGTTTGCACTATGACCTGCTTGTCGGGTTCCACTTTTGGGTTCCTCTTTATCCTTTCCACTTTGCAATTTCGGTTTACACACAAAATTGTGTTGTCGGTTTTCTTTGTATTTACTAGTTTTCGATGATCTCTTATCTCTGCATTTTTGGTTTTCTGTTTGTCCTATCTTTTGGTGTATACTTACCAAAAGTGTTCTTTGCATACTAATGGGAAAACAATGTCATCACACGATCCCCTGATCAACCTCGACATCGGTAGGAATTTTTTTGATGTCTCTTTGGATAGTCATTTCACTAAGATCCAAAGATGTCTTGCCTAAACACTCTGCTAATCGCTACCTCTGAACCACATATCAGAAAAATATTTTTTGATGCAAAAGATGAAATTCTCCTTATAAAAACTTTATCTACAAAATCTATGCCGATGCAACCATCGATGTAGTTAACCCCATCAGACTCCACATTTTGATCGCCATCGATTGCCGATGAGATGAATCATCGGGGTGAATTACCCTGATGACATCCATTGGGATATTAAAACACATAATTTTTTCACCTCCGATGCTCAATGCAATAACAAACCTCATTGGTAGAACTAAAAGTCAGCTATGTCAATAGCTAGCCTTGAAGCCTGTTGAACAAACTTATTATAATTTTTAGGAGACATCAGACAACTCATGTTGAAGCCAAACCTTAGATCCGTCAAGAGCCATGGAAGACCATATCAGTGTAGAATGAAGCATGTTACACCAATATGCCTGATCTGAAGTGTTTTAACTGATCAACTCAAGAAATCTGCTCTATATCATGTTCATGTGATGGCAACATGATTTGAGGATTTGATGGTGGGCTGGAAAAGGTCAATATTTACTTTGGATAAAATTAATCTTGAATGATATTGATGTAGTGTTTGATAAACCAATATAAGTTATTTGTAATAACACTTAAATGATAAGTTTGGTACACCAATCCACATTGAGACATGTTCTCATTTGGTATATCTTCTTTAGGGAAATTTTTTTGTAATGTGAAGTAGACCTTGTGTATGCACCTACAACAAAACATATTGTAGTTATCCTCACAAAATCCTTGTGAAAAGATAATTTTTAGTATCTATAAGAGAGGTTGGAGGTATTTCCTCTTCCTAGTTAAAACTAAGTATATTTGGAATTGAACTAGTCCATGGATCTTATTGAATATTCTTGTTTGCACTAATATATTATTTTCCCCTTAGAGGGCGCAGTGTGTGTTGCCCATCCTTTTCCTTGATGTCAAAGGGGGATATAAAGATTGAGAGTGCTATAAGGAGAGTTAGTGTTTTTCATTTATGGATGTTTCCATCAATGACAAACAGGGAGATTATTGATATGGGGAGTTTTCTGCTAGTTTTCTAGTCTTATGATGTTGTAGATTTCTTTGTTGCATAATTGATAATGTTGTTTCTGTTGTATTATTCTATATGGTTGTTGATATTATTGCAGAGATGTTGATGTGTTAGTATGAATGCCATTGATGGTAGCTTACTATTTTTTTGGATGGTATTGTGAGGTTGTGGATGTTGTTCATATTATTGTAGAGTTATTGGTGTGTTAGAATGGTTTTTATTGATCGAAGCATGCTATTTTGGTGGATGGTATTGTAATTAGTGTTTCTATTATGTTGATGTGATTTTGAGGTTATATTGGTCCATAGGATGGTGCTCTTGAAGGATGATGCTCCAAAAATGATGTTTCAATGGTGTATACAGTGATGTTCATGTTTGGATTTGGCCTTGAATTCTATGCTATTCTGGATATGGTTTGTGGTGGTATGGTTTCACTATTTTTCTATTTTGGATTGTATTGATGTGTTTCAGAGGCATAATTGCTATTTTTTATTCCTTTTTGGGATTCAATGATTATATCTTTTTGGTAATGTTTTATTTCGTTGAGGTAGTGTATGAAGTGTGGTCCACTTTTCATTCCTCCCCACCACAAGAATGTTTGGTCTAGAACTATTTTAAATTATGTCAGTCAGGTCGGTAATTTCAGATCAATATAAGTGGTTGAGAGTGATGGATTTGTAAGAAGGTTGTTGAGGAGAAGTTTTGTCACATACAGTGTGTTGGTTTCATGAATGTGTGAAGTGGGTTTGTGAGCATAGCATGTGTTTATGTTCTTAGACACTAGAGGTAGTGAGCCAAGGGTGTCTTTTGATAGTTGCACTTCAGTAGTGGATTTTATTTTCTCTCTTCTTTCTCATGGTAGTGATCCCTTTTGGGAAGTGAGCCCACCTACAATGAGCATTCTGGTAGTGAGCCACCTACTGTAAAAATCACCTTAATCGGTGCTTTATACATGAGAATTAACCTTCTTCATTGTGTATGATTTATAAGTGTGTCCTTTCGTGTTTATATATGATTTGGTTAAGTGGATAAATAATTAATCTGTTATTTTGTATCTAATAAATTGATAAAAAAATTTATTTGAAATCTAACCCCCTCTCAGTTTTCAAAGACATTCAACATAGGTCAAGATTAATTCACCTCGCCTCTTAGTCTTGAGGTGTGTTCAATAATTGGTATCAGAGCTAAGTTCCTCCTCGAGAAGCTTGACATCTTGAGAAAGATTTGAAATGGAAAATGATAGTGGTCACAAAGTATTTAAGTTTGATTCATTTTCTCACTCCCGCTACTAAAAAATAATTTAATGAGGAAATATTGAAGGACTCAACATTCTAATGATTATAAGGAAGACGAGGAAGAGGAATATAACACTCGCTCTAAAACTAAGGAGTCTGAGGACTGGCATATCTTAGCCACAAAATTAAATAATTTGGGTGATAAGGTTGATATTCTTGAGACTCCTTGAAAATTATTGGAATGTGAGGAAAATATAGAATAGATAAAGTGACTAGAGAATAGAATGAAGAGCCTAGTTCGAATAAGGACTTGGTAAAAAATATTTTTGGGCTCATAACTATGGGCGAGGAAATTGAAAGGAGGAAGGATAGGAGAGAAACAAATCCCAAAGGGGGAAACAAATAAAATTATTGTCACCTCCCCCCCTCAGACAAGTATTAGAGAAGATGATAAATGGATGGGGTTACATCTCTTGATTATCCTGTTGTGCTCGATTGATGGTTTTTACTAGTCTACTATTTTTTTATTTCGTTTCTTTTTTTTCTTTTCTTTTTTTATATTATTATTTCATATGAAACTTTATTATTTTATTTTATAAGTTATTGTTCTTTGTTAGCTTAGGTGTTTTAACTGTTGAACTCTCCATGTTTGAGGGATTTCTCTCCAGTCATTCTTTTGTTGATAGTTTTTGATTGATCTGTGATGGGTTGGGGCCCTTCAATATTTAATATAATACATATTCCATAAATATAAACTTTAATCTTATATTTATAAAATAAAAGAATAATAATAATAATATAAATAAATAGAAAAATAAACAACTAAATAAAGTTATACCTCCGTGAAATGTTTCTTATATATTTATTTACTTCATAAATTGGGTTAAATTAGATGAGTATATCTTTATGAAATACAAGAATAATAATTATATTCTTCTCTATATTATATTATTAAATATATGCTTATTTAGATATATATGAGTATGTACAAGTTTAGATATTCTAATATATTATATTATTTATAGATATAAATCTATAATTTATTTATAAACTTAATATATTAAAAATACATATAGATAAATGTAGATTAAGATGAATATATAAAATGTAATAGCTATCTAAATAAATAAATACATACATAGATTATTTAAATAATTTTTTCTTATTAAATATAAACTCTTTAAATATTCATTTTAATTATAACATATAGACCTTTTAAATATTTTAAATATAATCTAAATAAATAAATACATTGATAGATTGTTTAAATAATTTTTTCTTATTAAATATAAACTCTTTAAATTTTTATTTTAATTATAACATACAGACCTTTTAAATATTTTAAATATATAATAAATAAACATAATTTTAGATTTATAAACAATCTAATATATGAGATTATTTATATATCTAAATACATCCTCTTTTATATATAATTAGGGATAGATTTAAGAAATCTATCTTGACAACATTATTGCATGGCTACTTCTTGTGTTTAGTCTTTGTCTATTACCATTGGTCAACTTGTTGTCATTGGTCAACTTGCTAGGGCACTAAATAAATAATAAATAATAATAAATGACATAAGTGAATCATTGTAAGTTAGAAATCTTCTAAAGTCCTTAATACATAGCACGCTCAAAATCTGGGAATTAGCTTCATTTTGATATGTGTGAAATCAAATTCAATGTATAACTATGAACTAAAGGTCAGCAAAATATAGAATTATTCTAAAATACTTAATAACATATCTATTTTTCAATACACAAATGAATCATTTTATCATTTGTAATAATCATTTTTTCACTCAATCAAAAATAAAAAATCTTTTACTTTTTAGTTTAATTTTTCTATTAATTATAACTTTTTGTTACACTCACAACTCTATATATATATATATATATATTATCATTTTATTATAATTAATTTACTAATCATTTTTGTCAAAATATTTTACTTTCTTTGAAACTTCAAAAAATCTTAAAAATAGAAATGGATTCTTTTATAGCTTACAATATTGAAGGATCTAAAATTTAATATGAGAAATAGATTCTTTTATAACTCACAATATTGAAGGATCTAAATCTTAAAAGTTGAAATGATTCTTTTATAGCTTACAATATGGAGGGATCTATTTCTAAGTTACCAATGAATAGAACTACCTTGTATATTTAATAAAAATATGAAACTACTTGAGAAAGTATACAGAACCTACCTACACTCCATAATAAATGGAATGATTTTAAAAATTCTGTATAAGAAAGTTTGGACATATTTTTCTAAAATACATGTCCATTTTTCTATTGGCGAAACTCTTACCTGCTAAAGATGCAGGTGCTAATTTTATTAAATTATTATTATTATTTTATACGAATGAAAGCCCGATTTTCACAAGCCAAGCCCTCCCCAGTAAGAGCCTGGACAATGAACTCCGACTTACCCACATTTCCTTTGACCTGGAATATTGAATGGGGCGGCTGCGCATCAAATCAAATATAAAAGCAAAGAAAACAAAAGTATTTGGCCCATAACTATATAATAACGTTAATCTTTTTTCCTATAGCTACCCGCATGGTTATAGAAAATAATGTACCTAGTATTCGTTCCAAACAGATTAGACAACTTCTCAGCTACTTTTGTTTTGATATATCGATAAACGTCATTCTCCACTCAAAATCCTGGGAAAAAGCCATAACAACCACTGAATGAACAGCCTCCACTAAAAACGTTTTTTCCTGTAATACTGCCTTGTTATCCACGAAAACTTGTGTGGCTACCAACTGCTTTTGTTCAAGCTTATACGGTCAACAGTAGAAGGAAGAACGATTGGACTTAGGTTTGGTATTGGTCCGAAATAATGCGTTAAAGTTTGTGATTATCTCCAAACCAAGCTTCAATTCAGCCCGATAGTAACGAAATCTAGATGGCCATTAGGAGCAGCTCTGTAATTCAAGTGGGGTACGAGCTCACGATAGATGAAGAGGATATACCAGATGTAACTTCCTCTCTTATCTTTCGCGTGCCAAAGCCGCTACGAGACTCCAACGACCGATTGTACAGTCCACATCTTGTTTCCATTGGCCCTTTTCATTATGGGAAAAAGGAGCTCGAAAGCATGGAGAAATCCAAATTTACGCTTCTATTAGGTCAATTGTGGAAAACTGCATAGTGCACAAGGACAGGGAGATTAGGGAATTCTATGGTGAAAGTATTCCTTATAATCCCATTCAATTAGCCTGGATGGTGACCAGGGATGCTTGTTTTCTTTATGAATTTCTTGTTAATTATGCAAAATTCTTTTCAAGTGGCAAGGTTATTTATAAGGAGGAAGTGGCGGAATTCTCCTGGAAGTGTGATTATGTTTTTGATCTGACTTATCAGAATCCGACAAGGGAAAGGATTATGGATGATATTCTCTTGTTCGAGAACCAAATACCCCTTTGGGTTTTGCAGAATCTCCTTGAAGTTCAGATTGGTTCAACAGAAGCTGCCGACAAAAAGTTGGATGTCTTAATGGAATTGCTGCTCAAATCTGCGATTAGACATAAAGTTTTCATGTGGTATAATTCCGATTCCTACAACATGTGCTGTCATGTTCTCGAAGTAGTCTATCATGGAATGGCTGGCATGGATGTGAGCTCCTACACCCATATTGAGGCGCCCCAACTACCGGCTTCACTGCGCAATCAAATAAAAGTCTATTTCAAGAATGGGGTTGATTCGTTCAAGGCTGTTTCTAGCCGTTGGCGTAATCCGCCCTTAAATTCGAACCACAGAGAGGCGTTGAAGTTGGAACTTCTGAAACTGCCATCAGCAGTGGATCTCACGCAACAGGGGGTGAAGATCCGTCCAGTGTTGATAGAAGAAGCAATAACGTGGGCGTCAGGTTATCCGGCTCTTCAATGGCTGAGATTTGATGAGAAGACATCAACGCTTTACTTACCACAACTGAGGGTAACCCCCCAATCAGATTTGGTAATGAGAAGCATTATTGCAATGGAAGTGAGCACAAAACACAGATACCATCCAAGACCAATGACTCAGTTTGGCATATTTATGGACGAGCTCATTGACACTGAAGAGGACGTTGCTGTGTTAAGGAAGGCAGATGTGATTAGAAACTTCCTTGGAAGTGACCAAGGAGTGGCAGATCTGTTCAACTCAATGGCTGAAGGGATTACCCCTGTTCAGGGCTGCAAAGTGATTGATGACGTCAGAAGGGGGTTGCATAGGTATACCAGAAGAAAGTATAAGATCCTTTGGAGTGAGTTTGTAAGGGCTTATTTTTCCAAGCCGTGGCTTGTTGCTGGGTCCATCGCTGCTGTGGCCCAGGTGTTTAGGGAGCTCGTAGGTGGTTATTTTTCGCTGCCATGGCTTGTTGCTATTTTCATGGCTGCCATATTGCTATTTCTTCTCACAACGGCATAGATTTGCCTCTTGTAATCTGTCGTTTCAGAATTATCCTTTTCTGTTGTAGTGGCCATTGTTTCAAAAAGAAAATGATTTCAATGAATTGTTTTAATTGTTATTATATTCTTATTGTTTTTCAGTTTGTCATGTAGTTTTGGCCATCTTCAGCTAAAAAAATATATTTGTACAATAATTTTTTATTTAGAGTTGGGTTCATTTAGGTGGAATTATATAGTGATAAATGATGCATTTGTATAATGTTGCATTTTATTTTTTTGATCTTTTATTTATTTATTTTAAATGTGCATAGTTTTGTGTTTTCAATTTTTTCTATATTTATAAATATTTTTATATATTAATTATTATGATTTATTTATATTATATGTTATTGTTATATTTGGTATACATTTTGTGTAATATTTTGTAATAGCATTTTAGATTATATTTTGTAATTCATCATCAAGATAATAGAGACCTTATGAAGAAAGAGACTTAACAAAAATAGTTGTGAATATAAGAAACTTTTAAGAAAATATTTTTTCTCCTTCTAACAAATCAAAAGGAAGGCTGAAAATTTAAGAAAAATCTATGTTAAAAAATCTTGTAAAAGTAGAAAAGGCAGAGCACATCATTGATGTCTCATCTATGGTGGACAATTAGGCAGAGGTTCTTACATGCATGACCTTAATCAGGATTTATATGGAGAATTTCAAGCAGGGAACAAATAAGATCATAGGTGGTGCAAAATTGGAATGTAGAGCCAACTTAGATCAGTTTCATGATGAAACATTTTCATTGTAGAATTTGATTCGGAAGAAGGGAGAGATAAAATCCTCAACGCACCCAATTGGTGGTCTGAGGAAAATCTACTTTATGTGCGAAAATGGGTTAGCAAATTTAACCCTAGACTTAAATCCCCATCAAACTGTACAAATTGGATATACCTCTATAATGAAGAATCTGAAACAGGGGAGAACAGGGCAAAACCGAGAATACTCAATTTGAAATATATAAAACACAGAAATAAACAAACACGATTTTTACACCGCTCTGCTACAACAGAGACCAAACTCTCTTTTTCTTATTCCACACCAACAAATCTGATTTCAATTACATTCATTTATAGGAAAACTGCTCATCGTATGAGCTACATGTTGAAGTTTCTAGACATTTGTAACTACACTAAGATCTGAAGCTAAACCAGACTTAACTGACAATCAACTTTTATTCTGACTTGACCTTATTGTTATCAACAATAAGAACATGACATGACTTTGGTTCTAACTAACCGATCCGCCTTGATTTTGGATCCTAAATTCCTAACTGTTTGCATGATTAATAGAGTCAGTTACAACTGTAGAAAGGGGAGAAATTATCTCCTTCCAACATATATCCTATCGTTCGAATATTGGTCTGCGGAGTGTCTCTGATTGATCAGATCAAAGCTGGGTGTGGTTCTAGGTTTCGACATTGGAAAGGATGAATATGCACTATTCATCTCGATATCAAATTAATCACCATCAATTCACTTCCCAAGTTTCTTCACCTCGCGTATGCTGGGGTAGAATGGGAACAAGAGATTAAAGTTGAGACTCAAAAATCCTATTGTGTAAAATGCGGAAGCTAAAAAAATTCAGAGGAAGATTGTTTTAAGCCAATTTATTAGAAATGCATCCCTAAGAAAAACAAAGTAGATCGAAAAGACCCTTCCTCTACACAGACAAAGATGTATGTGTTATACTTGGAAAATGGGGGCAATATTGGGGAAGTGAGCCCCCTAAGTAAGGAGAATGCCCCTCTCAAGGAAGTACCCATGGAATTGAGAGCCATAAAGAAAATCATTACACAAATCAATACACTTGCTCATCTGAGTATGTAGAAGTATGAAACCAAGACAGTGACATTTCCTCAACTGATAATATCTAAGAATATATAAGACACAATTAAGAATGCGATCCCCAATGGAGTGGTTACCACTCAAACTGCGGTCCTGTTTTAAAACAATGGCCTAATCAAGAGGAATTCAGATATATAGAAAAGGAAAGAAGAAGCTTTAAATAGGGAATTGACATCTATCGAATCCTATAGTCTAAGGCAAGGGAGGAAACCCTTCACTTAGCGAGCAATGAATATCTAACATAAATCTAAAGTGCTTAAATGCCCAGAATAAAAGGCACATGGTCAAGCGCCAGATGACCAAATTGGTTCTCCTACATGAAAAAAAACTATCATCTAGAAAAACAGAGCATTTCAGAAAACATTGCAAGGGATGAAATGACATTTTTTTAGAGGCCGCCATTGGGTTTCGCAGTATTGGGATTTTATGGTGCTCGAACAAGGTGAGCATAGACATCGTCAATTTTTCCATAAATTGGCAAACGGAAAAGGTCGAAAGTTAAAATTCTACTTTGGAGTTCACTTTATTCAGCAACTATGGACAAATCAAGACAAAGGATACGAGCTTTAGGTATGGGTATGTCAACAGAAACGAAACTCAATGAAGGTCGTTAGATCACAAATATTTTAAGAATAAAACTAAAGCTAGACAAGGAATGAATAGAATTACTCAAGTAAAGCAAAGTGATAATAGTGCAACTAAATAGCCCACAAAAGTTTAGTGCTTGGGAATGGAAAATCTACTGGGAGGTGTTGGAGGAGACTGATGTTTTATTCCACAATTTCTAGGACAGAATTTCTAGGATGAGAACGACTTTTTGTTGAGACCAAGCACATTGAAGGAGGTTGAAAAAGCTGTATTTGAATCGCATTTAGACAAAGCCTCAAGTCCCCATGGTTTCTAAACGATATTCTTCCAAACATGTTGGGGCTTAATTAGAATTGAAGTGCGGCAACTAGTAAAATAACCAAGAAAAACATCAACCATTCTCAAGGATCTCAAGAATACTAATATTGTACTCGTTCCTGAAAAAGGAAACTGTTCTTCATTTTTAGATTACAGGTCTACTTCCCTATTCAATTCAGTATACAAACTCAAAGGCCTTGGCCAATAGGCTTGAAACTCTCCTCCTAAAACTGATATCACAAGAGCAAAGTGATTTCATGCCAGGACGGAATATAACAGATGGGATCGTCATTACCTATGAGGTCTTGTATTTTATTTAGAAATCCAATCTTAATTACATCCTCTTAAAATTGGATGTAAGTAAGGCGATAGAGTTGAATGGAGATTTCCGCTCAAAAAAATAGAGAAATTGGATTTTGACAAAAGATAGAATGACTTGATCTATAATTGCATATTAACTCCCAGATATTTGGTGGCCATCAATGGTAATCTTTGTAGACTCTTTCTGATGGGAACAAATTCTACAGTCATAAATAAAAGAAGCCCATTCTGCCCTCGAGGCGACAGGAACTAGACATCATATAAGATATTTGAATAGCAACACATTCTAAGTGACAAAATTTATATAGTAACTCAATGGTAATTCAAAAATATTCTATTATGCAATTTATTCTTAGAGAACACAACACAATTATACGAAGACTCTCCGCTATAATTGAATACTATTTATTAATTCTGAAACTAAATTTTTATTTCACTAGCCTATCACAGGCCTCTCGTGTCTACATAAACTCCTTTCCTCTCCGCAATGTCTTACCCCTACTATCACTACAATCTATATGCAAATCCTACTTCTATTTCTCTTTGCGCAACGCATTGACCTCTTACCTTCACACAACTTTTGTTTGTAAACACATGCATAGAGCACACTATTTGGCTCAGGTTCAATTCCTTTGTACCCTCAATTTCCTTAAACTCCTTTGTTTTAGTGTTTTGCTCCTCCAATATTTTGTCTCCTGCATCTCTTCCTTGTGTCAATTTTTTTTGCATTAACTATTTCAAGAATGAACCATTTCATTCTAACTTGTTTCTAAAACTTCTTGTCATGTGGGTGCTGATGGTGCAGGAGCACCTAGGCAATCCTCAAGCCTTAGAAGTTTTTGGCTTGTATCTGACCTTAGCCAAGTCAGAGATGTGTGTTTGCTTTGAGGGATTAGTAGGTCATGTGGACTAGGTGAGTTAGTGTTAGTACTAAGGTCACCAATTAGTCATTGTTAGTTGTTTTTGTTAGTTTAGGCCTAGTTGGTTTAAGGTTGGGATTTGGGTTCAAAATGTGTTCTAGACCCATGAAGGATGTAAAAGATGACTTGAGGTCATTAAATAGGGTTATTTCATCAAACTACATAGCATAGAGGCCCTATATTCTAGTTGGCATAGTAAATGCAAAACGATGCCAAAAGTTGTCATGACAACATTTGGAAGAAATTACAAATGTTGCATGCAACTCGACAACATAGGATCCCCACAAATGTAGGAGTGGGAATTGATTTCAAATGGCCTAGAATAGTGGAGAAAGGCATCTAAGACACTCAGAGGCTCGAATCCCGAAGAGACAATTTTTGTAAGCAAGTTTTTGGAATAGCAAAAGTGGCTACAATTCTGTGTTAGTGTATTTTTCGAGCATTTGGTGTTACAGAGCTTGTTTATGGATTGAATAATAAGATCCAACTATTGATTCATGTAGAGGGGTGTGTTTTAAGAACTTTTCTTTCAGGGTGTTAGTATTTTTGAGTTAGTTTGTTCTCTATAGAAAAATAATCCTAAAGTAGGTAGTCTGCTAGTGTGATTCAGGGTGAATTTTGCTTTCATGGCTCCCCCATGAAATTCAACAATGGAAAACATAAAAGGTTGAATGAAATGCGTAGGGGAGCCACTGTACATATTGTATATAGAAGTAGGAGGTCAGGAAAACTGTTTAGCTATTTTTAAGACCATGCCCTAGGCGAGCTAGGATAGTCCGGTTAGAGGTATGGTGAGGATAAAACCATTTTCAGAGACAAGGGTATGAGATGGAGAACTGAACCAAGAGTGGATTCAGTGCTTTTAGAGTCCCATAGGTCTCTAGTGTTGAGCTCATAGCTTAGTCAATCCATTTGGATAGATTTTTGGAGAGAAATCAGTATGTTGCTTGCAGAGAGCCAAAATAGGCCTAAAAGCCCTACTTTCTAGGACAGTGATGTACATACAACTTGGGAACTTTAGACCTTAAAAATCCATTAGGGCTACCAAAAGGGTATCTTGATCCCTGATCAGTTTTGGGGGTTGTGTGTAATTTCTCAGAGAAAATCTTGAAAAACTCACTAAATATGGTTAATAGGTGTTTTAGGCCTAACAGGGAATTTGGGTGTGAATTTGAAACTCAATTGTCTTGGGGTGAAAGACCTATGAACTTTGGATTGAGTGGATGTGGATTGAACATTCAGAGCATATACAAGACCCTTGTAACATGTGTGGTGATGAGTTCAAGGATTTGGCATTTAAAGCCTTGGAACCAATGTGAAGCATGGTGAGACAAAACTGATGGTGGAAGTCCTTCACGTGAAGCTCAATATTTGAACTCTTAGAGAATAGTTAGGGAGATTCTTAGCCTCGGTTCCTAGAGGCTAGAGTGGTCCTATGGAGGAGATGAGGATCCTAATTGGACTAGGATAAGAAAAGTCCTATCTTGTGGTATTGTGCAAGCACATCATTGGAGTTTACTTCTATCAGATTGGTATTAGAGCCTCTTTGATTAGGCTTGTGGTTGATGTTACAACTAGAGGAATCCATTGGAGAATCAACAATGGTGACTAATGCTGAATTAGAAAAGAAGGTAGATGAACAAGAGGAAGAGAACAGGTTACTCCGAGATAGGTTGGCCCAACTTGAGCAAGAAGTTGATGAAGTTGATGTGAAGGAAGATGAAGTGTTAGATAAGGTTGAAGGGAAAGGCAAAGACCTTGCCATTGAAGATGAAGTCCCTGAAGCTGACCATGTCAGTGAACAAGAACCATTCATGAAAGCTCTAAAAGCTATGAGTGGAAAAGTATTGGAAGGAGTTCCCATTTTTATTGGAAAAAAGGAACCATAAGTAGCTCTTGATTGGATATAGGGCTTAGAAAACCATTTTGAGTATGACGGCATCACCGAGGCTCAAAAGGTGAAGGTTGCAAAAGCTAGGTTGAGAGGATTTGCACTCACTTGGTGGAAATTCATCCAAGATGAGAGAGAGAGAAGGATGGGAAGAAGCCTATTGCTTCATGGAGAGCTATGGTAGCAAAAGTAAGAGAGGCTTACATCCCTGAGGATTATGATATCCAACTCCATAAGAGAAGACGAGGTCTAAGGCAGAAGGACCTAGATGTTAAATCTTACACTGAAGAGTTCCAAAGACTTTGTATGAGGTCAAGGATAGCAGAAGATGAGAAAGTGAAAGTAGCAAGGTATCTTAATGGCCTCAAATGGACCATTCAAAATGAGATGATTCTTTTGACTCCAAATACAGTTCAAAAGTACCACCAAATTTCTATCAAGGTGGAGGATAAGTTGAAGAAGAAACAAGATTCCAATACTTCAAGAGGAAGAGGTAGAGGAAGAGATGCTAGAGGACAAAGAAGTGGTTATGGAGGAAGAAGCTCTGAATCTAAAGGAGAATCAGAGACTAAGCTCATTTAACAACATGAAGGGAACTTTAATAGGGGAAGTTCAAGTAGAGGAAACAACAGAGGAAGAGGTAGTAGTCATGGAAGAGGAAACTATTTTTCCAACATGAAGTGTTATCACTGTAACCAGTTAGGACATCCTACATATAGGTGTCCAGAGAAGGGAAGTACTTCTCAAGGAAGTGATAAAAGAGTGAACTATGTTCATGAAGAGACAAGTGGGAACAAGAACCTTGAAGTCCCATTAGAATCAGAGGAGGGAGAAAACCTTATGATGAGGGGAACTATCATAAAAGAAACATTTTAGGAAGAAAGCAGTCAGAGGAGAGCACTCTTTAGAGTGAAGTGTAAAATGATGGGAAAGGTGTGTAGGGTCATCATAGAATTAGGATCAACTAAAAAATAGTGTCAGAGGAGTCAGTCAGTAAGCTAAACATGACAAGGATACCCCACACCAACCCTTATAAAGTCACATGGCTTAACAAAGGAAAACATGTCCTAGTTAATGAACAAACTTGGGTGGAATTCTCCATTGGGAGATATAAAGATAAAGTTTTATGTGATGTCTTACCTATGGACGCATGTCACTTGCTCCTAGGTAGACCATGGAAATTTGAGCGGATGGCTATGCATAATGGAGTGAAAAATTCCTACACTTTCAAGAAAGACAATGTGACATACAAAATTCAGTCACAATTGGATGATGCAGAAGTTAAGTCTACTGGTCCAAATATTCTCATGGTGGGTGAAAAGGAGTTCTTAGAGACTCTAGATGAAGGAGAAGGAGTTGGCTTTGCACTGGTGTTGATGCCAAAGGAAGTTGTAGACAAATCAAAGAAGAAGACAGAGCTACCCAAAGAAGTTCAAGAGATGCTAATAAAGTATCAAGGGATAGTTAGTGATGGACATCCAACCACCTTATCACCTAAGAGGTCAGTAAGCCAACAAATAGACCTAATCTTTAGAGCTACCCTACCCATTAAGGAAGCCTATAAAATGACTCCCCAATAGAATGAAGAGATAGATAGGCAAGTTCAAGAACTGTTAGAACAAGGTCTCATAAGAAAGAGCATTAGCCCTTGTGTCGTACCCACAGTCTTAGCGCCTAAAAAAGGGGGAACTAGGAGATTATGTATAGACTCTAGAGAAATCAATAGGATTACCATTAGGTATAGGTTCCCTATCCCTAGGATAGAAGACCTAATGTACTATCTAGGAGGGGCTAGATACTTCATAAAGATAGACTTAAAAAGTGGATACCACCAGATAAGGGTGAATGAAGGGGATGAGTGGAAGACAACCTTCAAAACTACCGAAGAAATATATGAATGGCTTGTCATGCCATTTGGCCTATCAAATTCCCCATCAACTTTCATGATGTTAATGAATGAGGTACTGAAAGACTACAATGGGAATTTTGTAGTAGTGTTCTTGGATGCCATACTCATCTTTAGTAGAACAAGAGAAGAGCACCTCAAGCACTTGGAATTGGTATTTAAGAATCTGCAGGAGGAGAAGTTGATGATCAACTTAGAAAAGTGTGAATTCATCAAGACAAATCTGGTGTACCTTGGTTTTATATAGTCACAAGGTAACTTAAAAATGGATCCAAGCAAGGTTGAGGCCATCATCAACTGGCCAACTCCAAGGACAAGCAGTGAGGTAAGGAGCTTTCATGATCTTGCACAATATTATAGAAATTTTATTAAACAATTTAGTGCAATATATGATCCTATGTTAGATACAATTAAGGGAGGCATGAAGACCAAGTTTGTTTGGAATGAGGAAGCTAATAATGGCTTTGAACTACTGAACATGAAGATAGCATCCCAACCAATTTTGGTGTTGCCAAGCTTTGAAAAATTGTTCACAGTGGAATGTTATGCCAGCAATGTGGAAATTGGAGCAGTCCTAAGTCAGGAGGGAAGACCAGTGGCTTTCCATTTGGAGAAGTTGAGTGAAGCTAAGAAGAAATATTTTTCTTATGACCTAGAGATGTATGCTCTGGTCTAGTCATTGAGAAAATGGAGGCATTACTTATTGCCAAAGGAGTTTATAGTCTATTCTGACAACCAAGCATTGAGTTTCTTGAGCTCACAAGACAAATTGAGTCATAAGCACATGAAGTGGGTTGAATACCTACAAGCATATACATTCAACATCAAACATGAGAAAGGATTGCAGAATAAAGTTGCAGATTCTTTGAGAAGAAGAGCATTGACCATTTAGGAGATTCAACTGTAGAGTATGGGAATTGACAACTTCAAGGACATATATGAAGAAAATGAGGATTTTGCAGACATCTACAAGGTATGTCAAGAGTATAAAAACCAGTTCCATAGTCAATACTCTGAATACACTTTGCAGTCTGGTCTATTGTTTAAAGGGGGTCAGTTGTGTGTCCCTAGGGGGTCAATAAGAATGAATCTCATACAAGAGAAACACAATGGTACACTTAGTGGCCATTTTTGGATTAATAAAGCTCAAGAGTTAGTCCAAAGATTCTATTTTTGGCCCAAGATGAACTTGGATGTGAAGAGATATGTTGAGGGATGTGTTATCTATCAGAAGGCCAAAGGAACATCTACAAATGCAGGCGGGTGATACCACAATAGTGGGTTACACTTTTTTGCCTAAACGGACATTGAACTCTACATTTTGAGAAAAACTTTCACATTCGGATGCATATTGTCGTTAAACTGTTTGAAATCGGAAGATGAAGTAAACTAGAGTCTTTTAGGATTTTCTGTCTAGATTCTAAATATATTTTTTTAATTTTTTTTTGAATTGATTTTAATAGTTTTTTTTTCTCCCACTAAAACTGCTATGTTGCTGAAAACGTCTTTTTCAAAAAGGTACAATGACTTCGTACAACATAACTTTTTTTCTAAGATAGATACCAATGTGCTTCTTTTGAATTTGGTTTTGTAACATCCATATGGAGGGCATGCAATTGGTTTGATGACATTATCATGATTATTGCATATTTTATGAACATTTGAAGTAGAGTCAACTATAATTTTGACATACCTTGACTGCGTAACTGATAACTTGTTGTGTATTTATC
>MU223264.1:2130095-2152932 GCA_018584345.1 Thuja plicata
ATGGTCAGACAACCTATGTTTAGTAAAACTTAAAAAGAAAAGTCTTAATAAACTCAATATATATAAAACTCATAATCATTGGAAAGCTCTCTCAGAGTACTATCATCCTATATTTGGGTTTTTCAAAGAAATTTATTTGATCCCACAAAAAGTTAATGTCAAAGTGATTTTTTGTCAGCATTTTGATGGGTTCCAAGGAGACTCAATTATAGGTGTGAGTGAGGAGTAGAGGGATTATACCAAAGGAATTTTGATCCAAGAGGTTTTTATCTAGCCATTTTTAATTTACTCCTTCAAATGGGACCTCTCAAGGCTTAAATCATCATATTTTCTTAAAAATGTGCAATTTCAGCAAAAATCAGGATGTTAAAAAAAGTGAGACACACTATTGTGGGACCACCCGATTTTATAATGAAAATGGTTTAAAAACATAAAATGATGAGACTGCACCCATGTGAATTGCCCTTCGAGAGTGATATATTCTATTAGAACTACAAGGATTTTACTCCACACCTCCTTTATAGTCTTCACAACATAGAAACCTTTCTTTTTAACAATTCCTCTTTTCTCAGCCACTAACTTAAAGGGAATTTATTTACCATCATTTTAGATACCTTCATATTTCTATAAAAGTTAATACCAGATAAGGGTAAACTAGTTATCTTTGCAATAAGCTCCACATTGAGATCAATGCATCTCCCATTAACAGAGATAACTTTAAGAAACCCCCTCCTAGGAAAAAGTGTAAAATCTTGGAGAATCATACATTAATTTAGGGGAAAATTTTTATTGATGATGGCGAATTTTTTTTCCAAATTAGGAAAATAATATAAAGGCATAGGTGATTTTTTCCCTGCCGAATGAAAATTCCATAAAATCCTAGCGAATTAAAAATTAATGTGGGGGAAAATATATAATATATGAGGCGAATGATTTTATTTTGAAGGTAAAAAAAATATTTGTACTGGCGGTTTTTATGTTTCGTTTGCAAATATATTTATTTTATTGGATAATCTATCTTTAATTATGAGAAAAATAAATATTTTATTTGGCAATTTTCAAAATATGGGACTTGTCAATGCGTCATGTGAGCCAACACCAACTAATATTAAATGTCTTATTTCAGACCGTTTTATTACCCTAGATCAATGGCTAAAGTTTAATTTCGGCCCAATTTCATGAAGGAAACATAGTTTTCGAAGAAGTCACTAGAATAATGACACATAACATTATAATTAATGCAAGATCAATGGATGAAGTTTAATTTTGGCCCAATTTCATGAATGAAATAGAGTTTTCCAAGAAGTCACCGGAATAATGACACATAACATTGTAATTAATGTAATGTCCAGCGAATATCACCTTTATTTGTTGCGAATGTAACTGATCACACATGGACACAACCTAATTAGTAATATACAATGTTTTATATTGTTAAATGTATTATTTGATACCATTTGGTCATCCTAGATCAATGGCTAAAATTTAATTTTGGGCCAAATTTAAGAAGGAAACAGACTTCTGCAGGAAGTCACCGGAATGATGACACGTATCAAGCCTTAAAAAGTGCACCGTAACCATGATCATTGATTACTACTGGTTATTTTTTTACATGGATGGTGGATAGTGCAACTGCAACTTGTAACTCGTAACTCGAAAAGAAACAAATGCATTTTCAGTGACATTCTTTAACTGCCATCTTTAACTATCAATAGTACGCATGCATTGATGGAAAAGATTTACATTTAGATAAGAAAGATTAAGGATAGTCAATTTAAATCTCTCACGCGCATAATACACATAATGCATTTATGAAACTACATTAAAAATGATTAAAGAAAGAATAATCATTAATTGCTAAGTATCCATGATCACTACTATCAATCAAGGGGTCGGGGCTATTTATAGACAATCTCGCTTCTTTCTTCTTCATTTTTCTTTTGGTAGATTAAGAGTCAGAGTTGTCGGTGGTAGAAATTCTACCTCTTTTTTTAAGGTTTATCTTTGTAGGTCTTTAGGATTTTGAAAATTAAAGATGGATACACCAATCTATTTAAGATGCACATCCCCAGATGATCAGAGGTCCTTTTTGGGCAATGTCTCAGAAGAAATCCTCACTTCCATTTGTAGGGAGGTTGGTGGCAATGCTTTTGTAAATTCTATTGTGTTGATGTTATTGGGTTGAGAGTTCCTTGAGAATTTTGATAGATACCACATCTACATGGACATTACGTCTCAATGTTTTTCGTCTCTCATCGACTTTGGAGGACAAAAGGTGGATATGCTGATGCTGTTGACGAAGGTTTTTAAAGAGAAATTCCTGAAGGATGATGTCAATGTTGATTTTTTTGTGGAATTAGGGGTAGGGATCCCTTGGCCAAGAGATATACACAAGTTGTTGGTGCCGGGCAGAAATGTGGCCAGACAACCCTTTTTGTTGAACCTCAATGACAAGAAACTAATGCGATATAGGAAATGGGCACGACTTGGGAGGGATTTTCCCTGGAAATGATTTTACCATGATGAATTCGATGAGTTAGACTACACATGGCTTGAAAAATTCTCGTAGATTATCCTTTGTGGAAAATTCTACTCAGATGAAAGGGCGGATGAAGATCCCTGATTCCCTAGTTTACCCATTCCCGTTACCCTAGTCTTTTGACATGGACATGCAAAGTTTCACTTTTTTTTATACCGATAAGAAGTTTACTAGTAGGTTTCTATTTTTACCGTACGATGTAATTTTATGAAAAAATAATAATAAAATTTTCCAAGTTTGTTTCAATTTTCTTTTTATGGGTACAAAAAAAGATTCTTAGACTTCTCTGTGATTACAATATTTTAATTAGTTTCTTTAACTGTGTATTAGAAATTTAAGTATATGCTTAAGCGATGGATTAGTACTTCCATTTTTAAATCTGAAGACTGAGATTCTAAATTTTTAAAACGATTAAGTTTCTTTATCAGTCCAGAGCAAGTTTATTTTTCTAATTTGCCAATGTGTCATATCGATGTGTGATTATAAGATAGAAATAATTGAATTAAAATCTAAATTGAACTACATTGTAAAATCAAACATTTAATAACATTTATTAAATGTAATAAATAATAAATTGAAGTTGTAATTTAAAATGATTAAGCGACACTCACACATGTCCTAGTGACATCAAATGACAAGCCAAAAGTTAATGGGACCAGTGATAGTGCGACAGTGCCAGCGACCATTGGATGATCACAGATCAATGATGTGCGGTGTATTTCAGGCCAAAAGGGAAAGGAAACCCCATTTCTATGAACCTATTCTGAAATAATGTAAATGAACCCAAAATCATAGAGTCATAGAATAAGTATCACTTACCTTTGCCTCAAATTAAAATGCAGCAATACAGTCGCGACTCACCAATGCAGTATACAGTTACACTCAATAGTCTGAAACTTTTGAAACTTCGCTATCGATCAAATATAGAGATGTCATAGAGATATTAGAATGTTTTTATACTAATCCTTATTTGGAAAATTTGACGGGATGTATTAGGTAAATAAATATTTGGTGAAGCCCAAGTAATTATAAAATGTCTTTTGTTATTTCTGAGGTGATTATGCATCATCCATTACCTTCACATGATTAATAAAGTTGGTTAAATTATGTTGGTTAGAGACACACATCCATAAAATGCTAGGCGAATTTGGGGCTGCCTATAAATATATATGTAAAAACTGATCGGTGAATATAGGCCGTCGATTTGGGGTCACTTAGAAATTATAGGTGAATGTTTTAAATTTACGAGGGCCAAAATTTATATTTCATTGGCGATAATGTGTAAGAAATGGAAAAATTAAATAAACTGATGGGCGATGGGGTTGGGCTTTGGACACAATATTAATAAATGTTGGGCGATAGGGTAAATCCAATATGTGAAAAATATTTGCCGATTCCGAGGTCACCGACATGCGACATTTTCCAAATGGTGAATAATCTCTACTAAAGTTTTCGATGCCCATCAATAGTTACAGAGTCATTCCTCCAGCCAGCAATGAAATTTTTGCTAATGTCTTTGTCGTACCCATGTCATTTCTCTAGCTAGGGCCAAAGCTGGACCTTACTAAGCTTTCTCCTAATAATAGGGTCCTCTTCCCACTTCAATTAGTTTGATGCAGGAGAATTTTGGGTCCTTTGGCAATTTTGATAAACCAAAATATGTTTTCTTTGGTTTAGTAGCTTGTTGGAGGCTACTCAGTAAATTCCTCAGTAACTAATTTTGTTCACTTGGTTTAAGAATTTTTTGTTCTCCGCTCGAGCTCAGTTACTTGTTTTTGTCTTTCTTTACCGACCGTTCTTGGTAGTTGTTTGGCTACTTGGTGGTTTCACCGAATGGTCTCTGTACTCAGTTTGCTTTCTTACCAAGTTGTGTTTTGATGTTGGATCTTCTGGTCAGCTTCTGTATTTGATTTTTATATAAAATTAATGTTTGCATCTCTCATTGGGATGTGTGTGGACCTAAATATGGGTCTTTTTATTTCCTATGTTGGATCGTTAGGACCTGCGTGCGGACCTCTTTTGTAGAATCTTGTATATATTTTGTTTTTTGGTTCTTAGATTAGGGCATGAATTGGGATATAGAAGATAGTGCTAGGAGATTCAGATCGCAAGTTTGTGACCTCACATGTATGAAGGTTATCTTGTAAAGATTTGAATGGATATGGCTGAAAATGGTAAGGCCTTACAGCCTGACATGTAATAAGTTTTTTGAAATAATATAAATTTATGTTGTTTCTTCTCTTCATTTCTGTGTTGTTTCTTCTGAGTTGTTCTGCAAGTAGGCTGAGATAGATGGGAGTGCTTTGGGCTCATGTTTTCCATCCCTCCTTGCATCAAGTGGTATTAGAGTGAAGGTGATATCTAGGTTCCTTTTTCTAAACCCTAACCCTAGTTGGTTGATATTATTGTGGGGTAGCAGATTGTGATACGAGCTACAATTACAAAGAGTTGCAAGATGGTTCATGAGAGAGAAAATTAAAATCCAGGTCTAGCTTATATGCTAAGATAGATTTCTCCAAGATTGGAAGTTGTTGAGACAACCCAACACAGAGGAAGATATCTTGAGGATATTACTGATGATGAAGTTGAAGAAGTGTAAAGAGAAGTTGTACCTGTACCTATGATGGATTAGGAAGAAGAGAGGTTCCTAAGAGCTTTGATAAGTTTGAAGTCCACACCTTAGTTTAAACATCCTGAGTATACTAGAAATTTGGAATTTGACAAGTTGATAGACTAGATAATCAAGATGGAAAAATACATTGAGTATGACAATGTATCAGAATAGAAGAAAGTAAAGATTGCAAGTACAAAGTTGAAAGGTCATGCATCCTTGTTGTGAGAGCATCTGCAATTGGATTGAAAGAAGAAAGGTAAAGATGAGATCAAGGTATGGGATTAGATGATAAACAAATTGAAAGGAAAATTTATACCTTGTGATTACTAGATTAACCTATTTAGGAAAATGCAAAGTTTGAAGTAGAAAGATAGCTTGGTAAAAGATTACACTAAGGAATTTTACACATTAGACATAAGATCTGCAAAATGTTGAAGATGAAGTGGAAAGAATAGCAAGGTATCTGAATGGATTAAGAAGTTCTATATAAGATGAGACCAGCTTGGTAAGGATGTAGAGCTTCTAAGAGGCCTATAAAATTTCCCTAAAATCTAAGGAGAAATTTAAAAAAATATATGAACAAAGGCAAAGAGGAAGAGGAGGTAGATTCCTTAGAGGAAGAGGTAGATCTTATGGTGAAAACAACATATATGATCTGGACAAGAATAATCAAGACAAAATAGATCAAGACAAGGCAAGACCAAGTGAAATGGTAGATTTTTATTCCAAGGAAGAGGAAATGACTCCCAAGGTGGCTATGAAAAAGAGGGTTCCAAGGAAATTTTTACAATTATGGTGAAGAAAGACATAGATCTTTTGAGTGTACACATGCAAGAAAGAAATTCAGTAGTAGAAGAAATTCTTTGGTGTAAGAGGAGTCACTGAATGAAACTGAGAAGGAAGGGAAATTAATGGTGAGAAGAATATTATGGAGTGAAAAGCAATATATTGTAAGGAAAATTTTGTTCAAGACCAAATGGAGAGTTGTAGACAAATTTTGAAAGATAATTCTTGATAGTGGAAGCTTAGAGAATCTGGCATCAGAGGAGGTCACAAAGTTACAATTGGAAATAATGAGGCACCCGAAGCCCTATCAGATTTCATGGATCAAGGATGAGCATACATTAATGGTGAGCAAATAATGTTTTGTGAATCTAAAAATTGGAAAGTATTATGATAAGGTGTTGTGTGATATTATTCCTATGGATTATTGTCATATTTTTTCGGGTAGACCTTGGAAATATGATAGACATGCTATACATGATGAAAGAGTGAATAAATATACTATGTGGGTTGATTGAAAGAAACAAATATTCTTACCTTTGGTTGAAGAATCTGTTGGAGAAATATGTACATCTGTGAAATTTTGTTTGATGGAAGATAGACAGTTTGTTAAGGATATGAAAAATGAATGATATTTTTTATCTTTTGATTCCTAACAAACTGACTGAGAACATAGAAGATGAAGTTCTTGCAGAGGTTGAGAAATTTCTTATCGAGTACAAGGAGATCATTTCAAATAATGTACGTGATGGTTTTCCACTGATGAGGGATATTAGTCACTGTATGGATTTGATTCCTGGCGCTATTTTTCCAAATAAATCACCACACCAATTGACACCAACTAAAAATAAGGAACTCAAACAACAAATTTATGAGTTATTGAACAAGGGTTTGGTCAGAGAAATTTTGAGTCCATGTGTCATACCAATAGTGTTATCACCTAAGAAGAATGGAGAATGGTGTATGTGTACTGATTCAAGAGAAATCAAGAAGATAGCAGTTAAGTATAGGTTTCCTATACCAAGGATGGATGATATAATGGATTATTAGAGTGGAGAAAAATATTTTACGAAAATCGATTTGAAGAGTGGATATCATCATATCATAATTAGAGAAGGTGATGAATGGGAGACTTATTTCAAGATAAAAGAAGGTTTGTATGAGTGGTTAGTTATGCCCTTGATTTAACTAACTCACAGACTACATTTATGAGATTGATGAATAAGGTTTTCAAGAAATTCTCGAATAATTGTGTCATTGTATACTTGGATGATATTTAATATTTAGTAAGAAAAGAGAACAAAATTTGATGCATATAAGACAATTATTGTAGAAATTGAAAGGGGAAAAGTTGTTTATTAGTTTAAAAAAGTGTTCCTTCATGAAAGACGAACTTGTGTATTTAGGTTTTGTTATTTCAGCGGATGGTTTGAAGATGGATCTTGAGAAATTTGAAGCTATACTTAGTTGGCCTACACCTAGGAATGATAGTGAGGTAAGATCATTTCATGGATTGGAAAGTGTTTATAGAAAATTCATCAAAAATTTCAGATCTCTTTGCAATGTTAGAAATGAGACAATGAGGGAAGAAAAAAGAGAATTCAAATGGATACATGGATCTGATAAGATTTTTGAGACTTTGAAACAAAATGTTTATGAATTACATGTGTTAGCCTTACCTGATTTTAATACAGTATTTCAAGTTGAATGTGATGCAAGTGGAAGTGCAATAGGAGCTATGTTGATTCAAGAAGGTAAACCTGTTGCTTTCTTTAGTGAAAAGTTGAATGATGCAAAAATGAAATATCTTGTCTATGATCAATAATTCTATGCTATTGTTCAAGCTGTGAAGAAATGGAGACATTGTTTGATGCCAAGTGAATTTATACTATATACTGATCATAAGGCTTTACAATATTTGGGTGGTCAACTAAGTAAGTATGAAGATAATTTTATTTAAGAAGATATGTTGTTCAAAGGTATTCAGTTGTGTATACCGAGAGGATCAATGAGAACTAATTTTATCAAGGAAAAATATAGTATTAGTTTAGATGGACATTTTGGTATTGATAAGACATTGAGTTTTCTTAAGGAAATGTCTTTTTGGCCTCAGTTATTTAAGGATGTTCTGAAATTTTTGAAAAGTTGTGGAGTTTTCCAAGTTGCAAAAGGAGTAAGTCAGAATACTAGATTGTATACACCGATCAATGATCCTAAGAAACCTTGGAGTGATATCAACATGGATTTTTTTCTTGTCTTACCGAGGACATCAAGAGATAATGATTCCGTATTTGTTGTTGTAGATAGATTTTCTAAGATGACATATTTCATAACATGTAAGAAAACATCAGATGCAGTGCATATAGAAAATCTTTTCTTCAAGGAGATTGTCAGATTGCATGGATTGCAAAAGAGTATCATCTCTGATCAAGTTGGACACTGAGTTGAAATATAGTTCTACATTTCGTCCACATAATGATGGACAAACAGAGGTTGTAAACTGAAGTTTGTGTAACTTATTGAGATGCTTAGTTGGAGACACACTGAGTAATTGGGATTTGATGTTGGCACAACTAGATTTTGCATATAATAGTTTAGTGAATAGAACCAATATAAATACACCTTTTGAGATTGTTCACGGTGCACAGTTCTAAGAGGTATATCAAACTTGAGAGATGATACTGGAGAAGAGAAGAGAAGTGATGAAGGAGAAAAATTTGCTAAGTTTATGAAGACATTAAAACATAAGTTCGAGAAAATTAATCAGAAATACAAGGATAGTGTAGATAGATCAAGAAGACATAAGACATTTGAAGTTGGTGATGTCTTTATGGTTCATTTGAAGAAAAGCATATTTCCAATTGGAACATATGGTAAATTAAAAATGAAGAAATTTGGTCCTTGCAAGATATTGAGAAGCTTTGACAAAAGAAATGCCTATGAAGTTGAATTACTTGATGAGATGGATATATCATGTATATTCAACATTTCATAGTTGTATGAGTATGATGATCCTGATGAAAAAGTGACAGTATCGATTGATTATACTAAGAAATAGATGGAAGAAGTTGAGCATATTTTGAAATACAAAGTTGGCAGAAGTACAAGAGGAAACAATTACATGAAATATCAGATAAAATGGAAGAACAAACTGATTGAGGACTCATCTTGGATTTCTCAATATGAGTTGGATTCAACTAAAGTTGGACCTAATAAATGATTTGGAGAATAATTTATTTTAACCCCAAGTGTCTTATACAGGATCATCTTGGGTCCTTTGGAAATCTTGATCAACCAAAAATATTTTTTCTTTTGTTTAGTAGCTTGTTGGAGGCTGCTCCGTAAAGTGCTTGGTAGCTCCTTTTGTTCGCTCGATTGAAGACTTGTTTGTTCTCCAGTCGAGCTTGGTTATTCATTTCTATCTTTCTTTATGGAAGGGTGTTGATAGTTGTATGGGTACTCAAGAGTTTCACACACTGGTCTCTGTGCTCGGTTGGTTTGCTTACAGAGTTGTGTTTTGATTTGGGATCTTCTGGCCAACTTCTACATTTATTTTCTATAGCATAATTAATGTTAGGATATATCATTGTGATGTGTCTAGACCTAAATATGTCTCTTTGTTGTTTCCTATGTTGGATCTTTAGGATCTGAGTTCTAACCTCTTTGGTGGACTCTTGTATATAGTTGGTTTTTCTATTCTTAAATTAGTGCATGAACTGGGATTTAGAAGATAGTGTTACCAGATTCAGATCATAGGTCTATGACCTCACATTATGAAGAATAATTTGGAAAGATATGAATGTATATGGCTGAACCAAGAAGGAATTAGATCCTGACATGTAATAAGTTTTTTAAAATAATATAAATTTATGTTGTTTCTTCTCTCCCTTTCTATGTTGTTGCTTGCGAGTCATTCTGCAAGTAGGATTGGATAGTTGTGAGTGCCTTGGGCCCCTATTATCCATCATTCCTTCCATCATAGTTCACATGCTCTTCTCTTTTCAAGTCTACACCCATTGCAATCGCTTTCACAAGAATAGTGTTCATCTAATAATACAGAAAGCCAAAACCCAAACTTTGAGACAGAAGAAGCAACTTACCCAAAAAGCGTATGGAGAAAAGTTGCAATCATGACACATCACCTCTCTATGCCGGCCACCATAAGTAATGACATGTTTATCCATGTATGATATTTCCATCATTATTATAAAATCTTCCCTCTTCACAATTATTCTTGTCAAAATTTTTAAGACTAATATCCTCCACACTGAGGCTCGATATATTATGCCAAGTCGTAAGAGATTGTATAGCATCTTGTTTATTAGTGAACATATCACCAAATTTATTTGACTCATAGAAGGAATGAGTGATATAGGAATCATTAAAAGACCCCACAATATATTTTTCTTATTAATCACATTTGCTATAGAACATGAAACTTTGGGTTTTCCTTTAAGGTTGTTTATTATATTTAGTGAGTCACCTTCCAACCAAACATTCAGATAATTTAGATGTTTTTATAGGGATAGAGAGTAAAAGTCCCCAAGTGCCTCAACCATATCATTTGATTGGGATCCAATGGGAACAAAAATGGTCACAATGAAGTTACTTCTGCAATCCTGAATAACGCCACCACAACCAGCTTTACCCAGGTTACCTTTGACAACACCGTTAAAGTTAATTTCAACCCAAACCTCAGGGGGAGGGGAGGGAATAACCAGTAGATATTTTCTCTAGTATGCTTCTTTTCAATTTTCAAGATAACATTCTAGCAATCAACTTCCAACCCCAATCTCTTAGGAGAATTATTACACGAAAGAAAATTTTCCTAAATACTTTTAAATATAGCATTTTCAAGAACCAAAGGAGATCTTTACACTTCCCTAAAAATATTGGTATTCTTCTCTTTCCATATGTTTCAAATAAGGTGAGGAATAGATATGTTCCACACAAGGCTAACTCTCTTATTCCGTCTAGGGCAAGTCCATTGTTGGAGAAAATCCTTGATAGAATTAGGAAATACCCAACATACTTTCCATCTTTGTAAGAAATCTTCCCAAATTTGTAAAGAAAAATAAAATATGAGAATGAGATGGGTGACTGATTTAGTCTCCCTACAGCAGAGGCTGCATCGAATAGGATAGTGAAATCCCCTTTTGTTAATATTATCAATAGTGAGGGTTTTATTCTGGATAAATAGCCAAAATAAGATCTCAAGTTTAGGAATAAGATATTTGTTCCATGCTTTAGCCAAAAAATGTGAATCGTTGGAAGGCTGGAGATGGATTCTACATGCCGAAGTGACAAAGAAAATACCATAAGTTTCCAAATCCCAAATTATGGTGTCTTCTATATTTTTCAAAACTCTGTTGGGAATACAAACCTTTATTGATATCTTCATTCAGAGTCACCCATCGATTCCCTCTACTGTAATAATTCAACTTGGATCCAAATAAACTTTATATTTGTTCATTAAATTTTGTAATCCAGGACCCATACAAAGAGGCTTCTCAAAAAGTAAGGAGTCTTCCCAAAACCTGATTCTGCGGTGGTTCCCAAGCTGTAATTTGCTCCCTTTAGTTGTTGTACCTTTTTAACTTTCATGATACTATTCCAAATTTAAGACCCTCCAATGCGACAATCCTCTTGAGTGATCTGGTCAAGAGGTAAATTAGTGAAATATTTATTTTTCCATATTTTGTTCCATTCTTTTTTCTCTACTTTTGTTGTCCATAATTGTTTAGCCATAAGGGCATCATTCATTTGTTTAATGGATTAGACCCCTAAACCACCATGTTGCTTAGGTTTATACACTTTCTCCCAAGATAACAAGGGTATTCATGTTATCGCAAATTACAACATACAACAAGATAACTACAAATAGGAAAAGATTTCATATTTAGGAGTCTAATTAATACTATCCTTTAAATATTATTGATTAAAAATTTCATTGTTACATTCATTATCAAGTATGATCATTGTACACTGAGTATTGGTCAAATTCTAGAATTTCAAGAAAACTTATAACTGATCAATTACATTGTGCATTCAAACTAAGTGGAGAATACAAGTGAATTTTCATATTTCACTCTTCATGTCAAGAAAAAGAGTACATTTTCAGAATAAAAAGCGTGATAGAATTATGGAGTAGGGGTCCCATGCATTGTCTGGTGGTTTTTTGATGCTTGTTGGTGGTCTGTCAAGTCCTAGGTCTCCAAGTCCTAGTCTTCATATTCATTTAGGTCTTTAGGATTTTCACTTGCATCATGAGAGAGAAAAGAGGCGTCAAATCCAGTTGGATCTAAGAAATACATGGTACACAAACAACATACAATCAATTCTTATAATAATGCATATCAATCTAATGAAATCAATGCAACAAGAAAACATGCATCCATAATATCTTTAACATAGTATTAAAGGGACTTGTTCTAAACATGAAACCTTTTTCTATTTATGGTCACTTGGATGGATGTTATTCTTGTCTTTATAACCAGATATCTGAATGAATGGGATTTAGTATTCCTATCTGAGAAACCTTTTTTAGAATTTGATCAACCTGTTAATTCAACAAACATAAATAAACTAACCAACATTCATGAATGAATGCCATCCCGAATGACACTCACCCACAAACATTAATTGATTCATTTTATCTGCTGACCTAACAGATTGATTGGTGATATGTGTGCAAAAGGTGATCATATGACTGACTGCAGATAGCAAGAGAAAATACAAATGTAGAAAAGGATCTATAATGATCCAAGAGACACATGAGCAAGGAAGGGTTCTTAATGGACTGAATATGTAGAAGTGGAATGATGAGAGGTTCTCTTTGCGAATGGGAAATAAAAGCAATGTTGTTACAATGAGTACACAAATGTAGAAAAGGCATAATGGTTTATCTTGAGAAAATCACTAAATTCATGCCTGGTATTATTATCATTTCTATGTTATGAGCTACTACTGTTATTTTTAAAAAAAATAGTTGGATTTACAAAGTAAAAAGATGCATAACAAGTAATGAAAATTATTTGAAAGCTGCAAAAAGAGAACAAAGAACAAGGATTTCAATAATAGTAGGTTGGTGTGCTTTCATAAAATGAACATTCACAGAAGATAGTTACATTATGGACAAAACAGCAGGGAGTATTCATCATCCAAAGAATTTTGTGATAGTTCATGATCTCAAAAAAGTTCTTATGCCTCCAAATAAAATTTCAAGAGATGTATTTATGCAGGGTATTTAGACATATACATCTTATTCTAGTATATTGTTCATCATGCACAATGCAGGGGAGACAGACATAAAAATGGAGTATTCATGTTTTCAGGGTTCCTGTTATGAAGATTATCCATGGGAGTCATGAGCCCGTGCTCGAACCCCATGGGTAGTATCTTATATGCTGATAAAAGAATAGTGTATTTTCACACTAGAAGGAATAACACTTTTATAGTGTTCTGAACTTTGATAAATTTTTCTCATGGTTTCACCAGTGAAGTTGAATGTTGTTTATTTTATCTAATTGCTGGAGGGGAAAAAAAACTTTATTTATTTTGAAAGATAGAATAATGAAAGAAAAGTTCAGTTTGCAGAGATGGACATTTTTGTCCTCATGACAATATTGTTTTGTTTGAAAAACATTAAGTGGAGTGCATTTGTATATAGACAAGATAGCCATGCAAGAGAACCTAAGTTCACATCAAATATAAACCTATTCGAGATCAACTTAATAGCTATATGTGTATATCTTTTTGCTGTTGTTGTTGACATTAATAAAGCACAAAGAGCAGTAATGAAGGTAATGACAGCAAGTAAACAATAGAAGTTAACTCTGAGTATGTTTAGGGTTGAAAAAGAAGTCATGAAAGCACATGCTAGAGTTTCAAAGTAAGAAAACAACTACTACAACATACAGAGCATTAATATCAAAACACCTCAAGTTGCTTCCAGAGATGTGTATTTTTAATAACTCATAAAAATGAAGTTGTTGAAATTCAAAGTTACGCATTTGGAATACATTTAAAAGGGAAAAGTAACAATAAAAGACCAGATGTAACTTATCTGAAGAAAAGAGGACAAGAAGACCGAGTTTGAGATGCATATTAGAAGCCAAGTGTTGTGGGTTACAACAGAGGAGATAAAGCCCGATTTTTTTTTTTTAAAAAAAGATCAACATAGAAAGTCATGACCTCTTCAAGTGTAAGTTCATGATAGACTGGGGATGAGTCTGAAACAGTGGCTGAGAGCCCTAGTTTCGAGTCTGAGTTCCATGGATTCCTCTACACCTCTCAACCATAGCTCAGATTCACTCCAAGGTTACAGTGGGTGTGAAACTTCCAACTTCAAGTCCTAGTTCAAAACAAAGAGTCAGCACAATCCATTATGGCTTCTAAACATCTAGAGCCCGAGCTCTATGAGCTACTCTACAAGCGTCCCACACATTAGAAGCCATGAGTTATAACTCATAGTTGACAGAGGCTGAGCTTTTGAATTCCAAGCTCATCCAAATAAAATCCACAAACTCCAACAGAATACATAAAATGCGCCATATGTTATGGCAGAGCAAGTTCAAACCCACGGTTTCCCATAGAGCCCGAGAAGACCGAGCTTCTCCACATATTCCAGAAGCAAATGCAATGCCATTGATTATGACTTTCCAAATCAAGTTCAAACAAGCATGGCGGTGCCACAGAGAAGAAAACCCTAGATGCAAATGAAATCGATAAATACTATGCATTGTGTTTTACCCAATTTTGAAGTCCACTAAAAAATGGAGTAAATGATATTACAGTTCCCAGTGCATCAACATTACCTCCACAGTGCCACGACAGTACTTTTCATGCCACGAAGACAACATTACATCTTCTCAATGATTTGTTTAGGTCAACTATGAGCTGTTCTCAAGCATTGAGCTCAAGTTATATCAACTTAGTTATACCATGGTTGTATGATATAAAGTTGGGGTTTGATTCTTTGTTGTCAACTTAGTAGAGTTAGGGTTTCCTATGGTGTCAGGTTATGGTTGGGGTTGTTTACCTTTAGAGTTTATGTATTCGGATGTTATTTAATAAAGTTGGTAGGGTATATAAAAGGGATGTATTTTATTTACCAACTTTGGGGGGGGGCTAAACTTAGGGGCTTGATTTAGGGCACTTGTTAAGCCATATAGTTTAGTAGCTTACTATTGTTGAGGGATTTTTGGGGGGAAATATTTTCAAAAATTAAGCCATGTAGGATATATAGTGGATCCTTTGCTTCAGGTTTAGGTGTTCAAGATTTTAGAGAGAAGATATTTTAGTGAACTTCTTGTTCCTATAGCTACCTTTTTATGCTTTTGTATCCATTGTTGGTTCATGTTTGTGATATCAATTTTGTGAAAGAGGATGCTTGTATTCCTTTCAATTATTGTGAGATTCATTCATGTAACTGCACACAGATTTTGAGAAGAATATAGTTGACCCATTTTTCACACATCTTGTGGTGATCATTTGTTCAAATCCTATTCAATTTTCTGCATTCAAGTGTAATACATCTGTAGCATGGATTAGTGGATTGTATCGATTCCTATTCTAGATTACAGAATAAAAGCCTTTTGTAGAATATGCATGTTGTTGACAGTAAGATTGCTATTTGTGGTTAAACCCTAGTATTGATTTTCAAATTAGCCTACGTATTTGATAGTGAGTGATATTGCAGAGATCATTAGGGTATGTTAAGTGAATATCAGTTTGAGGCTTTGAGAGATCTGAATATTATTTGGTGTATCACCTTTCAAGTTTTATTCATACAATTTTAGCTAGAATTTCTCCCTTTCCTTCCCAAAATCAGGAGAATATAGTATAAAATTGATACCCAAATTCAATAGGAACCGGCCTAGAATCTGAAAACTCCTTCCCAATCATAGTCCACCCATAGCTAGAGAAGGTTTCCATTGTTAGGATAGAATACATATAAATCCCTGATGCCTGAGTTGGGGTGGTAATTCTAAACCTCAACAGTTTTTGGCACGCCCAGTGGGACCTTTGTGATACATGAACTGAATCCAAACAAGGAGTGGAAAAGACTTTGAGTATTTACAGTTATCATGTACTAGGAGAGGAAGAACTTTACTGAGAGAGGCTAGAGGTCCAAAAGAGCTATCCTTCCAGCCCATAGCAAGGGGTAGGAAGCTAGGAATACCAAGGAAGAGAAGATCTGAGAGAAGTTTAGCTCCTCCCACTTCCTATGCTGATTTAACAAATTCAGATCAAGAATCTTCAGAAAGTCCTCCAGCACTTCAATTTCAAGTTGTTCTTGAGCCATCATCAGAAGAGGAACTACCTACAACAACACCAGTAATGGCTAGAAGATTGACTTTTGTTCCATTTGATCAAGGTAGTCCTCTAAGGATTGCAAATCACAACAACATACCATTGGCAACATTAAAGGGATTTCCATCTTTCATGGGAGAAAGACAAACAACAACCATTGAGCACATTAGAGATAATTCTCCTCTTTGTAATGTCCATCACAACATAGAGGAGGATGTGGCTTTGAAGCTACTAGCTGCATCATTGAAGGGTAAAACATTGGAATGGTTCCGAACTCTCCGAGTTGAGCCTATGGTTACATGGGATGCATTAGGTGAGGGATTATCTAAGTTTTTTGAAGATAAATCTGACAATCTTTCTTTGGTAGAACAGCTAAATACTATCAAAAGGTCTCTACAAGAAGAGATGAGTGATTTCAATCTCAGATTTCAGAAGACTTGGAATAGGATTCTAGACACAGTAAGACCTTCTGCTGAATATGCATTTTTGTACTTTCTTAAAAGCCTAAATAGTGATATTTCAGTAATGATCCAATCCATGGGGGGAAATTCTTTGCCTCAAGATTTTGATATTGCAATAAGGGCAGAGAATAGTCTCATTCAAGTAGGAAAGATAGCACCTAGGCCACCCATGCCTTATTTTCCTAACATCCAGTCCAATATGCCATTAGTTGTTCCACCTTTGGCCTCATTGCCAACTTATAAGAGTGAAGAAATAATGCCTGCTATCCCTCGTAATGAGTTGAAAGGTATAAAAGATAGCCAACAAAAGATTGAGAGCTTATTACAAACCTTTGGAAATGAGCTAGTGAACCTGAAAAGGTAGCAAACTTAAGGCAATCCAATAGCCCATCATCAAAATCAATTTGCTAGTTCTTCATCCCAAAAACCTACTCAACCCACTTACCAAAGTGACAAGTAGAAATACCAAGGAAGTAACACTACAAATAGGCAAAATTGGAATCAAAGGCCTTATAGACCTTACAATCCTCCACCTCTTAATACTGTTAGGGATATTTTTCCTAACCAAAATAATATTGCTCCTGATTTTGAATGGTGCTTTCCTTGCAATGAACGCCGCAATAAATCCACGTGTGCTAATGGAGAGCTTAATCAAGCCCTAATGGTTCAAAATCCAATTGATTCACAACCTATTGTATCTACTAAAGTGACTCAACAACACCTTGATCTAACTACTCTGGACACTGCATTTCTGAATTGGCAAGAGGAAGAGTTTTGTTGAGTAAATGATGATTCACTTGTATCAGAAAACATAAGAGCCAAGAAGAGAGCTCTAGAATATGAGCAATTAGCTGCCAGGTTTGCTACCACATCTCAATCACCGCTCATTTCTTCAGTTTCTATTCTAAAGGGGCCCTCTACTCTTGCAAACAAAGAAACACAAAATTGGAGGCAAGCAGATCAGACCATTGGTAAATCACCTTAGAAGGTACAATTTGTTGTTCCCTCTAATATTGTTGATAATATAAAGAAGGTGAATGTTTCTATTTCTATGTGGGATTCATTAGCCATTCTAGGACAAGGTGATTTATTAAAGGAAGAGCTCTCAAAAGGGACAACAAGTTCACAAAAAGCTATACATCATCCTCCTATAGTGGTTATGGTCAATTCAGAGCCTTCAATAGTTCATGATAAGGTGGTTAAAGGAGAGAAGAAGATTGGTAAAGTGCAGTAGCCAGCAACACAAGTGAGCAAAAATACTGCAAATTTGAAGCAATCAACAATACCAATTGAAAGAAAGTCAGCAAATATGCAGAAGATGATAGAAAAGGAAGGTAAGAAATATGCAAATGTTAAGCGTCCTCCTTTTTATGTTTCTTTAATTATTGGAAATAAATTAGTGCATAATTGTATGGTGGATAGTGGTGCAACCAGCACTGTCATGCCAAAGAAGATAACTGATTTTTTGGATTTAAAGTATGAACCCCTTGAGAAAGGAGTTGTCCAGCTTGATGGTTCTTTAATTAAGACCATAGGTGTTGTTAAAAATGCAAGTTTGACCTTACACTCATGTCCAAACTTCTCCATTTCCCAAGATATTTTTGTCATAGATCTGCAACCTTACTTTTCCCTGTGTTTATCAAGAGACTTCACAACCAAAATAGATGGATACTTCTCATCAGATTGGTCTCACCTATATTTTAGAACTAGATATGGTGCTAAGGTGACCATAAAATCAGAGTTATGGCCCAAAGACCACATAGAGCCTTATAATCCTAGTCCCATCAATGCAAGTTGTGTGATCATGGATCCATATGAAATCAATGAGAGTTCATCTTATAACACACAAACTAAATAATATCCTGATATTCTTCTAGATGAATGGGAAACTAGAAATGATCAAGACAATGATGTGTTTGATGCTTGTTTTGGTAACAATGTGATCTTAGAATCTGATTTAGTTGTGCCTAATCTGATTAAAAATCAATATTCTGAATCTAAATTATCTAAATAGCTATGGGATATATATTTTGATGGATCTAAGAATAAGGATGGTATTGGTGCAGGAGTTATGTTGGTTTCACCTCATGGTGATAAATTTTATGTTGCTTCCAAGTTATCTTTTCCATGTTCTAACAATATAGCAGAGTATGAAAGTCTTATTCAAGGCTTGGAATGGGCTAGGAAAAGAGGAATCAAATGCTTGAAGGCATTTAAGGATAGTTAGTTGATAGTAAGACAGGTGAGAGGTATCAATGTTGTTAAAAATGATCTCTTGAAGCTATTTAAATATAGAGTTTCTAATATTTTGGATAATTTTGATGCATTTAACCTTATTTCCATACCTAGAAGGATTTATATGTATGCTAATAGGTTGGCTGGTATTGGTGCTCATGTTTCAATTATTCGAAATAAAGGATAGATCTCAGATCATTCACATGTTAAAATTGTTGTAAGACCATCTATCCCACACAATGATATTAATTGGAAGGTGTTTAAAACTGATGAACACATTTTGAGCTTTATGACTGAAACATAAGACTTTTTAGCTTCTAAAAATGACCAGTTCAATAAGAAAATGGAAAATTAGATCCTTCACTTGAAGAATAATAAGCTTCCAAGGGGATTAGTCATCTTAGAGTCAACTTTCAACTTTGATGATCAATTCATAAAGAATAAAACCAACATGCTGATCAAAGAAGATCACTATGAAGAAGTGGAGATATTCAGAGACAAGTGCTTGAAGGTTCATAACATTAATTACCCTGAGGAAAAGATAATTCTTATTGAGTTATTTAGGGAATATAATGATGTGTTTGCATGGGATTATGTTAACTTAAAATGATTTGATCCTCAATCAACTCAGCATACCATAGAATTAGAACCAAATGATAAGCCCATTAGAAAAAGGAAAAGGCCTATCAATCCCAAGCTAAAACCTTTAATGCTGAAAGAACTGAATAAAATTCTGAATGGTGTCATAATATTCCCTATCAAGCATACATCTTGGGTTTCAAATCTTGTTCCTGTGAGAAACAAGAATGGAGAGATAATACTTTGTCTAGATTTTAGGGACCTCAATAGGGAATCTCTAAAAGATAGGCACCCTCTTCCTTCTATGGAACAGATCCTAGAATATGTATTTGGTTCAGAGAGATTCTCCCTTCTTGATGGTTATTCTGGATATAACCAGGTATTAGTAAGAGATGAAGATCAATTCAAAACTGCCTTCACTACTAAATGGGGTACAATAGCTTATAGGAGAATTCCATTTGGATTATCAAATGCAGGAGCTACATTCCAGAAGGTAATGGACATGGATTTCAGGAAATTGATGTATAAATTTGTTCTAGTATACCTTCCTGATGTCACAATTTATAGCAATGCTGCAAACGAGCAAAAAAGCTACTTGAGACAAGTCTTATAAAGATGCAGGGAGTTTCAGATCTCCCTTAACCCCCAAAAATCTATTTTTGTAGTACATGAAGGTAAAATTTTAGGATACCAAGTGTCTAAAGAAGGGAAACAATTGATCCTAAAAGTATTTATGTAATTTTGGAATTATCATTGCCAAAACATAAGAAAGGATTGCAGAGTTTCATTGGAAGGATAAATTTTGTTAGACATTTTATTCCTAATATTGTAGATTTGTTCAAACCTTTGACTATTATGTTAAAAGGATGTACCTTTTATCTAGACTGTTGAAGGAAAGAAGAATTTTGAATAGATTAAACAGGCTTTGTCTTCAGCTCTTACTTTAACTAATCCTGATTTCTCTAAGGATTTTGTTTTGTATGCTTATGGTGGTATTGACACTGTTTCAGCAATGTTGGTGCAAAAGAATGAGGAAGGACAGGAGCAACCAGTAGCCTTTTTTAACAAAGGTATGAATGATAATGAGAAAAGATACAGCTTTGTTGAAAAAATGTACTAGCTGTTATAAAAGCCTTAAAAAATTTTAAGCATTTGGTTGCTGGGAATATAATACATCTAATGATTGCACACCCTAGCATTAGAGAGTTTTAATTAAACAAGAATGTCAGTGAAAAAAGGGCAGGGTGGATAACTAAAGTCATGGAGTATGATGTGAAAATCCATGTGACCAAGCTGGTTAGAGGCAAAGGCTTATGTGCTTAGATGGAAGAAGGAGAAGATCAAGTTAAAGCCACTAAAGAGGCCATCTTGCCCCAAGATAATTTGGTACTAATTAATGATTCAGCATCCTGGTTATCAGATATGACCAGATTTCTACATGCTGGTCAATGTCCAATGAATCTTGACAAAGCCAAGAGAAGGTACTTTAGATTACAATCTATTCCTTATATTCTAATTGATGATACTCTTTATAGGAAGGATTTTTCTGGTATGCTTCTCAAATGCATAGATTATATGGATCAAAGCAAGGTTCTATCTAAATTCCATGATGGATCTTGTTGAGGGCATTTCAGCCCTAAAACTACACCATGGAAAATTTTTAGTGCTGGGTATTATTGGCCAGATTTGTTCAAAGATTCCCATTTATGGGAAAGAAAATGCCAAAAGTGTGCTATGTTTGCAAGAAAACAGAGGTTGGCAGCATTACCATTGAAGCCAATCATTGTGGACCAGCCATTCAACAAATGGGGAGTGGACTTCATAGGTCTAATAAATCCAAATTCTAGTGCAAGAGATAAGTGGATCTTAACTACTATAGAGTATTTCACTAGATGGACTGAAGCTATTGCACTAAAGGAATCTAATGGAGTTGTTGTTTTAAAGTTCTATGATGACATTGTAACAAGGTTTGGAGTCCCTCAGTCAATAATCTCGGATAATGCCCTAGCTTTTGTTGGATCATCTATAATAGAGTAGGCAGTCAATAATGGCATTTATTTAAACACTTCTTCCAATTATTACCCATAGGGTAATGGTCTTGTAGAATATACCAATAAGAACCTGATTAGGATCATCAAAAAGACTCAGCAAGAAAACAAGAGGGATTGATACTCTAAATTGAAGGTAGCCTTATGGATGGATAGAATAACACCTAAGTAGGTTATTGGGAATTGACCTTATGTCTTGGTTTATGGTAAGCAGGCCAGATTGCCTATTTCTACAGAATTTCCAGCTTTGCAGCTTGCTGATCAAATGTTACTATTAGAAGAGGAGGATCCTCGTAAACTAAGATATGTTCAATTGCTGCAACTAGAGGAAGAAAGGAAGAAGGCATTAGATGCTATGGAATTAAAGAAAGCACATACCAAGAGGGATTTTGATAGGAGAGCTACATCCGGAGATTTCAAGGAAGGTGATCTAGTACTCACGTGGGATGTATTGAAAAGCAGGCCAGGGCAGAATGATAAGTTTGAACATTTTTGGTCAGGCCCTTTTTTTATCACAGCCAGTAAGGAAAATATTGCTTATGAATTGGTCACAACTGATGTGGAAGTTTTGAAAATTCCAGTTAATGTTATTCACCTCAAGCTTTGATTCGAGGGTTAGGTTCAGTCTAGGTTTCATTTCAATAAGTGTTGTCCAAGCACTAGGTCTTTAGGTTGCATGCATTTTAATTTCAATAAAGGTTGCATCCATGGTTCTGGTTTTATAACTCTATTTCCCTAGGATAAGGTCTAAAGGTCATGTCTAAAATTGTTACCCTAAATTACAATATACAACAAGATAACTACAAATAGGAAAAGATTGCATTTTTAGTAGTCTAATTAATACTATCCTTTAGATATTATTGATTAAACATTTCATTGTTACATTCATTATCAAGTATCATCATTGTACACTGAGTATTGGTCACATTCTAGAATTTCAAGAAAACTTCTAACTGATCAATTACATTGTGCATTCAAACTGAGTGGAGTATACAAGTGAATTTTCATATTTCACTCTTCATGTCAAGAAAAAGAGTACATTTGCAGAATAAAAAGCATGATAAAAGTATGGATTAGGGGTTCCATGCATTTCCTGGTGGTTTGTTGATTCTTGCTAGTTGTCTGTCAGGTCCTAGGTGTAACACCCCAAAATTGGCATCTTGCAACCCTAACCAATTTTGTTGCAGTTGTCATTCTTCTAAATCATTAAAGTCCTATTGTACTAGGCAAATTCTGAGTTTTTCACTGACTCTACTCGACCTGA
>MU223264.1:2155236-2165389 GCA_018584345.1 Thuja plicata
GTTTGTGATATCAATTTTGTGCAAGAGGATGCTTGTATTCCTTGCCATTATTTTGAGATTCATTCATGTAACTGCACACGGATTTTGAGAAGAATATAGTTGACCCATTTTTCATACATCTTGTGGTGATCATTTGTTTAAATCCTATTCAATTTTCTGCATTCAAGTGTAATACATCTATAGCATGGATTAGTGGATTGCATCGATTCCTATTCTGGATTACAGAATATAAGCCTTTTGTAGAATATGCATGTTGTTGACAGTAAGATTGCTATTTGTGGTTAAACCTTAGTAGTGACTTTCAAATTAGCCTATGTATTGGATAGTGAGTGATATTGTAGAGATCATTAGGGTATGTTAAGTGAATGTCAGTTTGAGGCTTTGAGAGATCTGAAACTTATTTGGTGTATCACCTTTCAAGTTTTATTCATAAAATTTTAGTTAGAATTTCTCCCTTTCCTTCCCAAAATCAGGATAAGATAGTATAAAATTGATACCCAAATTCAATAGGAACTGGCCTGGAATCCAGAGACTCCTCAATCATAGCCCACCCACAGCTAGAGAAGGTTTCCATTGTTAGGATAGAATACTTATAAAGCCCCGATGCCTGAGTCAAGGTGGTAATTCTAAACCTCAACAGTTTTTGGCATGCCCGGTAGGACCTTTGTGATACATAAACTGAATCCAAACAAGAAGTGGAAAAGACTTTGAGTATTTACATTTATCACATATTAGGAGAGGAAGAACTTTACAGAGAGAGCCTAGAGGTCCAAAATAGCTATCATTCCAACCCGTAGCAAGGGGTAGGAAGCCAAGAAGACAAAGGAAGAGAAGATCTAAGAGAAGTTTAGCTCCTCCCACTTACTACACTGATTTACCAAATTCAGATCAAGAATCTTCAGAAAGTCCTCCAGCACTACAATTTCAAGTTGTTATTGAGCCATCATCAGAAGAGGAACTACTTGAGGTTTTAGATTTCACTTTAGAAACACCAGCAATAGCTAGAAGATTGCCTTTTGTTCCATTTTATCAAGGCAGTCCTCTAAGGATTGCAAATCACAACAACATACCATTAGTAGGATTAAAGGGATTTCTGTCTTTCATGGGAGAAGGAAAAACAATAGCCATTGAGCACATCAAAGATATTTCTTCTCTTTGCAATGTCCATCACATCATAGAGGAGGATGTGTCTTTGAAGCTACTAGCTACATCATTGAAGGGAAAAGTATTGGAATGGTTCTGAACTCTCCGAGTTGGATATATTGCTACATGGGATGCATTAGGTGAGGGATTATCTAAGTTTTTTGAAAATAAATATGACAATCTTTCTTTGCTAAAAAAACTGAACAATATCAAAAGGGCTCAACAAGAAGAGATGATTGATTTCAATCTCAGATTTCAAAAGACTTGGAATAGGATTTCGGACACGGTAAGACCTTCTACTGAATATGCATTTTTGTACTTTCTTAAAAGCCTGAATAGTGATATTTCAGTAATGATCCAATCCATGAGGGGAAATTCTTTACCTCAAGCTTTTGATATTGCAATAAGGGCAAAGAATAGTCTCATTCAGGTAGGAAAGATAGCTCCTAGGCCACCCATGCCTTATTTTCCTAACATCTAGTCCAATATGCCATTAGTTGTTCCACCTTTGGCCTCATTTCCAACTTATAACAGTGAAGAAATAATTCCTGCTATCCCTATTGTATGTTGAATGTGGACCTCTGAATTCAACACAAACACAACATAGTCCTTACATAATCACTTAATTCACAAAGATAAACATGAATTGTTTGCTCTACAAATATGATTGAAGCGACCTGTTGCCTCCTAATTAGATGTGGATGCTAAACTTTACCCGCATAATGAGAGCCAACAACTTGACCATTGCTAACATGGAGGATTTAAGAATGCAAGAAAATAAGAAATGCCATTATTCTATGAGAAATTTGCAACTAGTCTATGTAAAGAAATGCAATTAAACTAAGAAACTGAATGACACTAATCTAAGAATGATTTGCAACTATTCTATGGAAGTAAAGATGTAATTAAACTAGCAAAGGAAAGTAAATTCTCTTATTCTAGAATTGAAAGCTTGTAATCTATGAAAACTTGAGAACATCAAATTGAAATGTTAGATATGGAAATGAATATCAAATAAAAGCATATATCATTAATTCCAATTGAAATATTATCCTAATTATGCAAATAAGCTTAAAAACATGAAATCAAAAGTTAATTGCCTATAGTATTGATGCTCTCAAAAAAAGTCTCCCCTAATGAAGAAAAAGAGGTCCAATTTATAGAAAACCATGGAAAGAGGATGAAGAGTTTCTTGAAAAGAAACAGTTGTCTCTTCATTCTCCAATTGAGACAATAAGCAAAGATTATTTAAATAAAAGAATGAATTATTGACACATAAGTGTCTTTTCACATGGAATTATGGAATTCCTTTTTTGAGGATAATTCATTCAATAATTAAATAACCTTTCAATTCATTTTATGTATATTAGCCAAAGGGGGTGGAATTGATTTAATTAAAGCACTTAGTACTTTAGGATTAAATCAATTAATCATAGGGATTTTTAGCTAATAATCATTGAGGATTTAGGAATTAAATGTAATGTTAGGTTTATGCAAATTTGGGTTTTCTGCATTTGAAACTTAGTCAATTAAAGTCAATTAGGAGAAGAATTTGCCTAGTACAATAGGACTTTGAGGATAAGAAAATGCACCAAAATTGATTAGATTATTAGGTGCCAATTTTGGGGTATTACATTTTTCCCCTCTTTGAATTGATGTGCGAGCAGCGCATTGATTCAAAGAATAGTCTGAAGTAAAGATCAGAATCAGGGTTAGGTTGCCCCAATGTCCACTGAGAGCTGATGAAGATCTAGGAATATCTCTAGAATCAGGGTTAGATTGCCCCAATACAAAGGTAAGACCTCCGAGATCTAGGTTAGATTTCCTAGATAACTGTTTAAAGAGTTTTTGAGAGTTATCTTCAGAACGAAGCATAACTTTCAGGAATTAGGGTTAGATTACCCCAATACCCAATGAGATTTCAAGAATCATCTCCAGAACGAAGCTTAGTCCCCCAATGTCTAGGTTAGATTGCCCAGACACTGGTTAGATTGATATCTTTCACAAGACTGTCCCCAGAATGAGGCTCAACTTTCAGCAATCAGGGTTAGATTTCCGCAATACCTGTCTCAAAAGATAATCAATTTAGGACTATCTCCTCGAATGAAGCATGATCCTTGAGGATCTGAGTTAGATTGCTCAGATACCTAGCAAGATAGATGACGAGATGTGAGATTCAAGATCATGGAATATCCAATTTTTACCATAAGGTATGAAAAACTGAATATGCCCCAAGTGATGAGATGCCCCTAGCGATGAGGACTTTAGATTCAGAGCAGAGTGATTTGAGAATAATGCAAAAAGGTTCAATGATGCAATCATCCTACCCCCTCAAGAGCGAAATCAAAAGAAGACACATCATAAAGATGAGAGTGAGAAATCGTAGAAAAATATAGATCAAGAGAGAGCATAATCAATTTAGAGCGATCGAGAGGTCATTTTGATTAGGTTTTACCATAGTTGACTAGAATTGACTAGAGTTGACTTTGATGAAAAGATTGCAGAAGCTGAGAAAATGATGACAAGAGATAATTCTGACAAGGAACCAACATCAGAAAAGTTGACTGCACAAGCGTCCGATCACATTGGTCCTATGATTTTTAAAATGTGATTTTGAGATACTTACAAGTGTCATATTTTGATATCAATCACAAAAATGGATCCAGAATGGTCCGATTAGCTAAGGGTGCAATTTTCACGAAAAATAGAGCACTTTGAAAAATTAGGTCAAATGCTATATAAGGCTAGGAGAGGTCATTTTCAAATCATTATTCACCTTTGAATTTAGAGATGGCAAGAGTTACAGCTAACATTGAGAGCATTCCTATGCATATGCATCGATTTGAGCACACCCGATGGCACAACCGACCAGCGGAGTATGACGCACCTATGAGTATTCGTAACTCGATCTTGTATTTCTACAAAAAAATTATCATTTTTAGCGTTAGATATTTTTAGCTTTCAAATCATGTTTTTGCCAAGTGTCGCGTGAGGAAACAATTTCCTCACACCGAGCCTAATCTCCCTTCACGTGAGAAAACTATTTCCTCACGCGGTTTGGGGATTCCACGCACGGGCCCCTCATTAGCTCTTGCACAAAGATTGTGCATAAGACCCGTGAGATTCCTAGAATCCCGCATGAAGAGACATCCCGCTTCGCGCGAGCTAGAAAGCTCGTGTGGCACCAGAGTTTCCTCACGTGAGAAAAGAGTTTTCTCACATGGGAAATGGAAAAAACCAAAAAAAAGTTAATTCCTTGCATCGTAGAGTCAACCAGTTGAACTTTATGTCGAGTAATTTCATAGCTGTATTTGTTGTCTTTTGTTTTGAAAATCATCATTGTTGAGGTACTGATCCCATTTTGTCCTTTTGTGTTGTAGGTCAATCTTCCAGATATTGGTTTCAGATCCCATCATCCTATCACGGGTGAGTTACTACGAGATTATCAGATGCCGACGGGGCCCACATTGATGGGTTAGGATTGACATATTTGCATGATGTACCCAATATTTGGGTAAATCATGGATTACTTGGGGTCTTAGTTGAGTGTTTCCATTTAGAGATGAATACCTTCCATCTATCATAGGGAGAGATGACGGTGACTCCGGAGGATGTATACCAGATATTGAGAGAGCCATTCCATAGAACTCATGTTGAGTACTGCATGCAGCTGAAAGATGGTACACAGACTTTAAGAGCCATCTTTTAGGATCATTTGGTAGTGGGCCAAGCGATCTCCTAGGAGGAGTTGATACACACATATGGCCAAGATTACCCATTGGCAGTCATTCGCGCATTATTTCTGAGCTATCATCTAGTACCAGATCATGGTCAGCACGATTTGGAGTTTGGCTGGGGCGTTATGCTCCAGAAGATGTTAGATGTACCAGTAGTGACATATGGATGGGGCGAGTGCATACTCGCATAGATGTATCATGAGATGCACGAGGTTGTGTATCGGGGTGCCCGTATGATGGCAGCGGGAGTAGTTGTATTACAGATCTGGGCTTGGGAGCACCTTCCCGTATGTAGGCCAATTTTCCATGATATGCAACAGCCACTAGAGCCGTACATTTACAGATACGCCAGTCTGATGACCCAGCCTGTGTTGGGTAAGACTGAGCAGTGGTGAGCATAGATTGATGATATGGCTGCAGTGATATGGTGGCCATGGGCAGCTACTGAGGTCTGGGATGATGCTCATCATGAGTTGTCATATATGTTCTGTTCACATCCTCTGATAGGGCATACCATCACAGTTATTGAGTGTTTCTTGCTTACACATGTGTTGCGCCAGTTTAAGAGGCCTCAGGATGTGTCCCTTGAGTACTATACATATGCCTGATTCGTCAATGAGATGAAGAAGGGTTGGCAGAGGCAGTTAGACAAGGCGCATAGCATGATAGATGTCGGGTACCACCATCCCGATGGGATTATATGGCAGCAGTGACAGATGCAGGTGTGACACCTGCATATAGAGATCATCTCTTAGCCCATCCATTTCCTAGGTTCACATCTCCAGTGGGCCAGATTCCTCCAGTGGTGCAGCCACCACCACAGCAGCAGGCACAACAGGTTCCTCCTCTGGGACCGCAGCCTCAGGGTTAGTAGCCATAGTAGCTGCCATAATAGCAGTAGGATAGAGTGGTACATCCACGTACACAACAGACTGCTATCCCTGTGAGGCCTATGGGATCATATCTAGGTGCTGGCCCTAGTGGTATCCAGGATAGAGCTGCAAAGCAGGGTGATGATACTATCATGTCTGATGCAATTCTGACTGATGCTCCAGTAGGCGGATAGGTGACCTAGCTATAGGAGGCTCTTTGTAGAGTGAGGGAGAGAGTGCAACAGACACAGAGGGAGTGGGATGACCTTCACACACAGGTCGTCATCAGAGATACACAGATATCAGAGTGGGACCAGGAGGTCTGAGAGTTATGAGAGACACTCTCGAGAGCATAGTTGGATATTAGATATGAGGCTGCTCAGGCAGCCTACTATTATGCTGCATATAATCTTGCAGTTTTTGAGGTAGCTGATCAGATTCTTCCTTTTTCAGAGTATGCTGGTGCTCGGGCTATTCCACAGCGACCACCTCCAACAGGACCACCTCCACAGGGTCCACCTCCGTAGTAGCAGGGGTTTCCCCCACCTCCACCTCCTCTAGGTGGTTAGATTATTATGTATATTGTACCACCATTTTGACCTATTGTGGTCGAGTAGCACCCTTGTATATTCAGATCGATCGATATATATATGAGCTCAATTTTTTGTCATCATTGTACATGTGTATATATTGTTTTAGATTTGTATGAGATGATTTCCTATATGATTTAGATGTATGGATTAGGAATGGATATGCAAATGTTTATAACTGTGTTTTATTGATGTATGAAAATGCTATGGTAGATGTTAGATGGATAAATGCTATGTATGATTTGAGTTATGCTTATAATGGATGCACATGGAAAATGGATATATATGTATGCAAATGGATTTATGGAAATGCACTGTTTGAAAATGAATGTAATGCAATGAATGCAATGGTACTAATCATCTCATGCAGGGCCTCCATAATATATAATAGATACTAGCCAAAAGGACACGTACAAAGATCGAGAATGAGGACTAGACACTCATGCAGTCAAGAAGAATCATGATGAAAGATGAGGACCTTGAAGAATGAGAAGACAAATGAAGAGAGCACCAAAATGTCTACAATGCAAGCCTAAAATGCAAATGCAAGCCTATGATGCAGATGCAAGTCTAAGATAAATGCAATCCTAGGAATTTGGTTGTTGGACTCATCGTATTTATCATCATCAGGTGCTTTGGATCATCAGAGTCAATACAATCCTTACTAGTGCCGCTGCGACCATAAGAATATGAATATGACTTTCATCAGATAAAATATAGGAAACAAATGTAAGCACTGAGGCACAAAAACCAAGGTGACCTAAACATTGTTTCCAGTTTGATGTAGTAAAAATTCACAAGTAAACAAACATAGCAATAATAGTCAAGGAGATAGTTTCGACCTCCCCTTGGCATACAAGTAAACAAGATCGAGGGATGTGAGGCTTTTCCACCTTAATGTAGAAGCTCTTATCACATATACCTTGTTTATTTGACATTGTCAGATCATCGAAACCACACCAACAAGAAGTAGACAAAGAAAATATCAAATGAAATTCATGAGAATAGATAGCATACAAAGAAAGAGTCAATCATATCTCAGCATGTTTCAAGGCTTACAAATGTGTCTATGTTTAGGGTGTTGAAAAACACCATTGTGCTTGTGAGTGCATTATATTTGATTTCTATTGAGAGATGTTTACGTCGCGAGAAGTCCGAAGTGTGTTGAAAAACACAGACGTGTCCAAAGAGTGTTGAAAACCACTGTTTGATTAAGGTGTTGAGAAACACCAGTTTGTGCCAGTAGAGAGTTGTCCTTTAGGACTGACAAGATTACTGACTCAAGTGTAAACTGAAGCGTGATAAACATGGGGAGCCATGCCCCTAAGTAACAAATGGATCGAAGCCAAGCCAAAATGGATAGCGAAATGATGCAAGAAATCTCAGTAATATAGCGGCAGTGGGCAGACTCAGTGAGAACCACTGGTGATTATCGCAAGAGATTCTCAAGCATAAAGATCAATAATGAGATCAAAGCATCAGCAGGTAGATGCAGCGAGATCCACTGGTGACTGATGCGAAAGAGAGTCTCAAGAAGAGATGAAGCGCTACGAGGCATCAGCAGGCAGACGCAGTGTGAACCACTGGTGACCGATGCAAAAAGATAAGACAATGCCCTCTAGACCAGGAACATGCCCCTGAGTATGACCAATTTCAATCCATGGGAGATCAAGAAAAATCTCAAAGATGGCTGAGAGCGAAACGCACACTAAAGAAGAAAAGCAAACTAAAGCAGGAAAGAAAACTAAAGCAGGAAAGCAAACTGCAAGAAAGCCAAGACATGCTGCGACAAATAAAGCATTGTGAAACAAGAGGCGCCTGTTTACCAGGTTTTCACCATCTTGAGAGAAATTCTATTTTTTCTACCATGACGCCTGTTTACTAGGTTTTCATCAATGGCACATTTTTCTCTTTTTCACTTTTTTTGATTTTTCAATTTTTCAATTTTTTTGTTCTTTTTGATTTTTTTGTATTTTTTTGAATTTTTCATTTTTTTTTGATATTATCAAGGTGCCTGTTTACCAAGTTTTCACCAAGATAATAGATACATCAAAGCGCCTGTTTGCCAGGTTTTCACTAAGATGATCATTTTTTTAGGACATTTTACAATTTTTAGGATTTTCTCAGAAATAAAGTATGTACATGAGCATGCAGAAGATATCTTAACTGTAGAATTTCTTCAGGTGAAGAGCGTTGATAGCCTCTTTGAGTGTTTCACCTTCTGTAGTGGAGAGCTGATAAGTTCCAGACCCAAATACTGTAGTAATGATATAAGGACCAAGCCAGTTTGGCTCAAAATTCCCTTTCTGAGTCCGTTGTTGTTGATTTTTAGGATTCTCTCGCAGGACGAGATCACCTGTTTGGAAGTCTCTTGGTCTGACTTTCTTATTATAGCTCTTTGATATCCTCCTTTGGTATGCTCTGAGATGCTCGAATGCCACCTTTCAATGTTTATCTAGTAACTCAAGCTCTTGAAGCCGAGATATTCTCATGTCATCATCTGTGATGAGGCCTTTCAAAGAGACTCGCAATGTAGGAATCTCAACCTCAATATGCAGTACAACATCTGTGTCATAGCCTAAGGCAAAGGGCGTGGCCCCTGTTGGTGTTCTGATACTGGTGCGATAGGCCCATAAAGCCAGATTTATCTGGAGGTGCCAATCCCATCTAGACTTGTGTACCGTACGGTGCAGGATCTTGAGAATTGTTTTGTTAGAAGCTTCAGCTTTCCCATTACCTTGGGGGTAATAAATAGAAGACCAATGTTGGATGATCTTGAACTTAGCACATAAATCTATCAAATCTTTATTCTTGAACTGTCCCCCATTGTCATTGATAATAGAGGAAGGTACACCATATCTACAAATAATGTAGTTTAAGATAAACAGAGCTACGAATTTTCCATCAGCTACACTGAGAGGCATTGCCTCAGCCCATTTAGTAAAATAATCCTTAGCAGTGATGATGTACTTGTTTCCTCTTGAGGAGTACGGATATATCTGACCTACTAAGTCAAAATCCCACTATTGAAATGGCGAAAAGGTGATAAAAGTAATGAGTTCCTTAGCTGGAGCATGAATCAAGTTTCTATGAAGTTGACATTGCTTACAAGATTTAGCGAACTGTGTAGCTTCCTTCTCCATATCGGGCCAATAATAACCAGCTCTAATAAGCTTACAAGCCAGTGTCAGGCCATTTGAGTGAGAACCACAAATGCCTTCATGTACCTCTTCTAACGTGAGTTTAGATTCATCAGGTTCTAGACACCTAAGGAGGGTACAGTATAGACCCCCTTCTATACAAGTCATTTGCTACGATGACATACCATGAAGCACTATGGATTAGATGGCATTTTTCATTTCTAGTATATGTGTCAAGAATAGTTTGGTCATGGAGATAGGAGTATATGTGGTGGTAACGAGATGAATCATGTCCAATAACTGAACACACCATCTGGGAGTTAGGAGAGTCATAGGCAGGGTAGTATAATGTAACGCCCTGCAAGGAAACCCAAGAGGACAATACATAAAATATCTATAAGATGCAAGTAATATTTTTTTTTGTTTAACTAGAATAATATTCACCATTGTACTTCATATCTCTAAAATAAAAAAAATAAAAAAAACTTTTCTACAACTTGAATGCAAGATTTATTCAAATTAAGTCCTCACAGGTTCCCTAACATCGCTACTAAAGCAACATTATCTAAACTATTTACATGCATAAGATATCCATTTAATTATGAGCTTAAAAGATCTACATTAGTTTTTATGCACCAAGGTAAATTTCACTAACTTGTTTCTTTCATTAA
>MU223264.1:2172603-2194425 GCA_018584345.1 Thuja plicata
CCAAAGTCAACAAGGAAAGTCGAGCCAAACTCTTGACCAAGCATGAAGCTCTGAAACACAACATAGAAAGATTAACTAAGAATAATACCATGAAGGATAAATAAATAAAATTAGTAAACAAATCACAAAACCAAATGAATACAAGTGACCACAAGGCACCAATTACAACAATGCCCAACCGGGTGCTGGATCAGGGTTTTTCACCCAAAGGTTGATTGACAAGGAAGAAACCCTAATATTCCCAAATTGAAATAATGAAAAAGGAAGACTCATGAAAGGGCCTTAGTACTATCTCCATAATAAAAACCATCAAGGATTTGAGGGCACACTTAGACCTGTGAAGCTAGGTGAAGTCGATGCCCGGTACCTGCAAGCCTGCATCACAGAGAAGAAATACATGTGCATAGCTATACATATAAGAAGACATTGCAGAAAAATGACCAGGATCGATACATCGTGTGGACCTCAGCTATGTGAGTAACTACGACTTCGACCTGAATCATGCAAACACATCATGTATATACATACACACACACCAAGCATGTAGAATCACCCTAGCGAAGGTTAGAATCTTGAGCATTGGGTTAGTATCTAATCAATACTAATAATAAATCAACATAATCATGAGACATAACCCAAATCATCAAGTGGCATACAAGATTCATCAAAAGTAACCTTAAAAGAAGAAAATATAAATAATTGCTTATATAACATTCATAAAGGTCTTGAAGCTCCTCAATACATACATAGAGATAAATACATACACAATTTATACATTTAGAAAGTATGTCTGATATTAGAATCCTCAGGTACTGGTTTATGAAATTATTATAAACAAACTATAGCAATAGATCAAACAAGTATCATGAACAACTTAAGCTGTAAGAAAACATCGAAAGATATTACTTCGTTCACAAACACAAAACTTATATTAGGGTTAGAGGGGTATTACATATAATGTCTCCACTAGGAACTCGTGTCTGAAATCATTCTCTGGTATTTGCAACATAGAGGCCAAAGTAGCCATAGCATCACCTAATTTATTATCTTCCTAGTTAATTTACTGAAAAGTGACATGTACAAAATAGTTCTTAAGGCTATCAACCATCCTTTTATAGGGTACCAAATTTTCATCTTTGGTTTGATAAGTATTGTTGGCCTGATTGATAACTAGTTGTGAGTCTCCAAAGACTTTTAGTTCATCCACTCACCATTCAATAGCAATCTTGACTCCATTAATCATAGCTTCATATTCAGCGGTGTTATTGGTACAAGGGAACATCATTTTATATGCCTTTGGTAAGGAATATTGCTGCAATGTGATAAACAAAATCCCAGCTCCAGACCCCTATTGGGTGAACGAACCATCAAAGAACATTGTCCATGTTTGATGTGTGAGAAGCATAATGGACTCATCGGAGAATTCCATCTTTAATGGCTGGTGATTTGTAAGAGGTGCTTTAGCCAATTGATCCGCAATGGCCTGCCCTTTACTAGCTTTTCTCTCAACATATACAATATCAAACTCACTAAGGAGCATGACCCATTTAGCCAGTCTACCTGTGAGGGTAGCTTTACAGAGTAAGTATTTCAATGGATCAATATTTGCAATTAGCCCCATAGTGTGAGCCAACATGTAGTGTCATAGCTTTTGGCAAGCAAACACCACTGCTAAACAAGCCTTCTCAATTACTGAATAATTGATTTCATAAGAGACCAATGTTCTGCTAATGTAGTAAATGACTCTTTCTTTATGATTTGGATCTTCTTGGGCCAAGAGAGCACCCAAGGATGTTTTTGTTGCATAGATATACAGGATCAAAGGCTTCCCCTGAATGGGAGGCATCAATATGGGTGGATTAGCTAGATACTATTTAATTTGTTAAAACCCTTGTTCACACTCTTTGTTCCAGTCATAAGTCACACCTTTATGCAGGGTTTTGGTGAAAGGTTGTGACTTGTCAGCTAATTGTGAGATAAACCGCCTAATAGATTAACGTCAACCTTGAAGAACCCTAATTTGTCTGATATTACGAGGTGGTGGCATTTCCATTATAGCTTGTACCTTTTCTGGATCTACCTCAATTCCTTTTGCCAAAATAATGTAGCCAAGTAATTTTCTAGAAGTAACCCCAAATGCACATTTCTTCGGGTTTAAGCGCAACCGTAATTTCTCCATACGATCTAGTATAGGACCTAGATCACTGAGATGTGTTTTTCTATCCATACTCTTGGCAAGCGTGTCATCCACGTAGTCCTCCATTGTCCTATGCATCTTTTCGTGAAATATTGTAGTAACATCTCTTTGATAAGTAGCCCCTGCATTCTTTAAACCAAAGGGCATAACATTCCAACAAAATGTACCCCATGCACAAGTAAAAGTTTTTTTCTCTTGGTCTTCTGGTGCAATTTTGATCTGATTATAGCCAGAAAAGCCATCCATTAAGGAATACATCTCATATCCTACTGTCATATCCACGATCATGTCAATATTGGGGAGTGGAAAATCATCTTTTGGATATGCCAAATTTAAATCTCTAAAGTCTGTGGAGACCCTAATAGATTTGTCATGTTTGGTTATCGAGACTATATTAGAAATCCAATCTGCATAATCAATCACTCGGATGAACCCAGCTTTCAGAAGTTTTTCCAATTCTTCCTTGATCAATAAAGCTATATGCGGATGCATCTTTCTATGTTTTTGTTTGACAGGCTTCACACCTGGTGATATTGACAAGTGATGCATAATGAGGTCAGGATCCACACCCGACATGTCAGAATATGTCCATGCAAAATTTATCTTTTTCTCTTGGAAAAACTCTATAAATTCCTTAAGTTCCTCTGAAGATAATGACTTGGCCACATGAATGATATGTGGATGTTCCTTTGTTCCCAGATTTATTGGCTGAGTAGTTTCAATTAACACTGATGAGCATTCTTGAAAGTGACTCGAAAGCGCATCAAGTACCTCACCCTCAGGCACCTCAGAGAGGTTTTCACCTTCAGGTATGTCTTTTCTTTTTACTTTTTTTGGCTCTGATACTACCACAACATGGTTTTCACCATCAGAGCGCTTATTCTTTTTTCTTTTAATTTTCTGACTAAGGTACTTGATATCAGCCTCGATCATGTTAACACTTGCTTCACTAGTGGAGGACATCATGGGCTTGATAGCATGAAGGTAACAGGCTAAGGTGTAATCATTTTGGAATGTAAGAACTTCACTGGATGAAGAAAAGGAATTCTAGTCTATTAATTTAGGGTGCTGAAGGGAAAGATATGTGATAGGTTCAAGTGCATCCACAGTATAGTCATCATTGAAAGTGTTAACTAGTAAGAGGGGATCTAGACCGATCTCATCCAAAGGTGTGTTTGAATCCTTTTGATCTCTAACAACCGAAGTAGAAGACATGTCAACACCTATAGACTCAGACTCATTAGGATTTTCACTAGACTCTTCACTCACGTCGAGAGGTCTTTTGCAAGATCCTGCTGACAAACTATCAAACTCATACTCATGAGAGTTTGTTTCTGAACTCTGACTTGGGTGTTTGCACCATGAAGGTTTTTGAATTATTGTAATATGAGTCTGTTCTTGTGTCCAGTATTCTTGAATTCCTGGTGGTATGTACCTTTCTCCTTTGAAGTTAGGATCTTGTAAGTCTTTCCATTGCTCATAAGTGAGCGTCTCACATTGAGTAGTTTGATCAGAATCACTGTCTATTTCTGCAATACAGGCACATGGCATAAATTTATCTAGCTCAACAAAGAATTCTTCCAGGTCTAGAGGGATGGGATAAGGAAAACAATCCTCATCCAAGCTATCTTGTGTAGTGTCAGCTATAGTTGTACTTTCAGGTTCTGGTGTAGGCTCTACTTTTGGCACAAACTTATTGATTCCCAGATGAAACAAAACCTTTTTGAAACCTAACCCAGTGGTATCTCTTGTATTTTGACCTATAGCTTGAATAGGTTGTATTAACCCATTTCCATTCACACCTAGGGGACCCTTTCCTTTGTACCCAAAATGTTTCATAATCTTAAGACCCTCGCTGTTAGGATTTAATTCATGAGCCAATGCAGTTTGTTCAGCTATGTTCTTTCCTTTACAAAGCCAAGCTTTGATAGCTCTGTCCTCATCTTCATTTTCCAATGGTATTTTATCCTTGACAAAAGTACCCTCAAAAACTACCTCAGGGGTAATGGAAGGTTTATTGTGTTCAGAAGGTCTCCCATAAGACCTGGGAGATAGGGGAAGAGCAGCTAATGATAATACAGGCTCCATTTGATATCACCCATGCCCATATCTATGATTTTCAGTGTCTGTTCCATATCTTTGTGCTTGGCATCACAGAGTTTGGTGTATTCTCTATTAGTCGAAACAAGACTGTCAGCTGATTGAGTGAGAGCATTACAAGAAGATCCCATGCTAGTAGGAACAGTCACCTCTGCACCTTGAAAAGAAAACTTTATACACTGATGGTATGTGGAAGGAACCGCTTGCATCTCATGAATCCACGATCTTTCTAGTAAAATATTATACGCAAGAGGAAGGTCTAGCACCTGACATACAATGTTTCTTTCAACTAGACCAACCTGAATGGGTAGCACAACTAGACCTTTAGATGTTCTCTCTTCCTCATCATAAGCTTTTATGGTAATTTTCTTGCAGGAATCTATGTGATCCTCACCATAACCTATTTGAGAAAGAAAATGAGTGGAGCAAATGTTAAGACCAGCACCATTATCAATGAGCACGCAGCAGACTAACTGTTTACCTATCATGACTTCTATGTGCAGAGGAGCATTGTGCGGGTGACTAATTGAGTGATCATCTTCTTCAAAGAAGGATAAGTAATACAATGAGGTCAAATGACCCACCATGGATTGAAATTTATCCAAGTTGATATCTTTGGCGACATTAGCTTCAGTGAGAGCTTTGTCCAAAATCTGCCTATGAGCAGGCGAGATTTTTAATAGCTCAAAAATAGTTATCTGAGCATTGGTCCTTTGAAGCTGGTCAAGGATACTATAACCAACAGTAGGAGGCATGGGGACCACCTTTGTGGTCTTATTTGTGGAACCAACAACAGTCTTATTCATAGTTTTTTTTGGCACAGACGTAGCAACAAGAGGGTCAGGACGCTTGATAGTGATTCTAGAGTTAGATCGAGTAACAACGTTCGCACAATCCTGAGACATTTTAGATTGAGAGTTAGGACCTCTTATGAAAAATAGGGTTCTGGGTTTAAAAACATTCCCATTTCCCTTGCCAGTAAACATATTGCAATATTCCACTCCCATTGGTTCAATCATGTTAATCACATTATCATAAGTGGTATTGGTGTAATTAAATTTAGAATTATTATTCTAAGCGTTGGAGGATTCACCTTTCTCATGATGAGGGAAAGGGTCTTTGAATGCTTGATGATCCAAATTCTGGTTATGATCCCCCACATTGATGACCTGGTCATCAATTAAGTCTTGAATTTTATGTTTTAGTTGGTAACAAATAGCAGTCCCGTGACCTTTATTCTAATGGTAATCATAGTAGTCATTCTCTTTCCACCAATGAGGTCTCGGTTGTGGATCGTAGAAACATTTCTCCAAAGGATTAAGAGTTTGACTTTGCACCAAAGCTTTGAAAACCACATCAAGTGTTTCTCCTAGAGGGGTAAATTCACGCTTAGTTCATGGTATCCAAGGTTTTTTGTCAGTGAATTTAGAGGGCTGTTGAGTGTTGGTTGCAGCCATTGTGATAGCTTTGGTTTCTTGTATACCGCGTAGGCATCTAACTAAGAGAGTGCTTAATAGCCTTCTATTCACAATAACCTCTTGTGCCTCTGATACAAAGCTGGGGCCTCACGACCACACCAACACTTTTAAGTCACACACCCTTGCAAGTAGGGCTGGGAGCGGCGCCACTCAGTATGAAAAACAAGGCTTTCTCATGATGATAGTCAAAATCAATGAGAAATAAGTTACTATGGCTTTGGAGTCTTTATACTACAACAAAGAATAATTTATTTGAGTGAGGTGGAATCACCGGCGAAAGGTGTGTACTCACTTGGGTCGTTCCTGGAGGTTCAACTTCCGGCAGGCCCTCTAAAGGTGACTCAACTTGGTTCGGATTCAAGGGTTTGATTTTCTGATTCTCACAATGAGAGAAGAGCTTACTTTTGTACCTTTGCACCTCACCCAAACACATCAAGCATGTTCATCACCGAGATAGTTTCACTCCACCAAATCCACAAGTCTTTTGGTTTTTGATTCTCTCAAAGAGAGAAGAGCATAATCCCCTAACAAGTAGAAGTGCTAAAGATTCACTTATCTTTCTTTTCTTTCCCAAGTATCCTTCATGCTAGCAACATCTGGGTTTTAGATTTATCCATGGGCATCACTTTCATATAATGAAGAGCCTATTGCCCTACTTTGCTAACGGGATCCTTACGAAATTTTAACAAAGCCCTATTTAGACTATGTGAATGAAAAATAATAAACAAACATGATGTTTTAATAATATCTTTGACTATCGTCCTACAAGTAAACCATTAGAATGTTTTAATCTTTGACAAGAAAACCTGCAAACCACTGTTATGCTACAGGAGAAAACCATAAACAGAAAAATCAGAGCAGAAAATAGAAGTCAGAACAGAGAAATAATAGATTAAAAATTTTGCATTTTAAATGTCTGTCTGTGAAAGTTGGTGCGAGAAAGTACTTCGATGTGCGTGAGCAAGTGCTTCGATGTGTGTGAGAAAATAGTTTCTTCGCGCGAGAAAGTGCTACAAAAGCAAATCTTCATGCGGCTCGACGCAGAACTTCACGTGGCTCAAAGTAAAACTTTGCGCGAGAATCTGTACCAGTGCAGTACAGATGTACGACAGAGTCTGAAAAACATAGTCAATAGATTTAAAAATGAGGCCAAAAATTGATTTTTCTACCCCATGGTGGGCGCCAAAATGTTGTATGCTAAATGTGGACCTTTGAATTCAACACAAACACAACATAGTCCTTACACAATCGCTTAATTCACAAAGACAAACATGAATTGTTTTCTCTGCAAATACGATTGAAGCGATTTGTTTCCTCCTAATTAGATGTGGATGCTGAACTTTACCCTTAGAACAAGAGCCAACAACCTGACCATTGCTAACATAGAGGATTTAAGAATGCAATAAAATGAGAAATGCCATTATTCTATGAGAAATTTGCAACTAGTCTATGTAAAGAAATGCAATTAAACTAAGAAACTGAATGGCACTAATCTAAGAATGATTTGCAACTATTCTATGAAAGTAAAGATGCAATTAAACTAGCAAAGGAAAGTAAATTCTCTTAGTCTAGAATTGAAAGCTTGTAATCTATGAAAACTTGAGAACGTCAAATTGAAATGTTAGATATGGAAATGAATATCAAATAAAAGCATATATCATTAATTCCAATTGAAATATTAGCCTAATTATGCAAATAATCTTAAAAACATGAAATCAAAAGTGAATTGCCTATAGTATTGATGCTCTCAAAAAAAGTCTCCCCTAATGAAGAAAAAGAGGTCCAATTTATAGAAAACCATGAAAAGAGGATGAAGAGTTTCTTGAAAAGAAACAATTGTCTCTTCATTCTCCAATTGAGACAAATAAGCAAAGATTATTTAAATAAAAGAATGAATTATTGACACATAAGTGTCTTTTCACATGGAATTATGGAATTCCTTTTTTGAGGATAATTCATTCAATAATTAAATAACCTTTCAATTCCTTTTATGTATATTAGCCAAAGGGGGTGGAATTGATTTAATTAAAAGCACTTAGGAATTTAGGATTAAATCAATTAATCATAGGGATTTTTAGCTAATAGTCATTGAGGTTTTAGGAATTAAATGTAATGTCAGGTTTATGCAAATTTGGGTTTTCTACATTTGAAACTCAGTCAATTAAAGTCAATTAGGAGAAGAATTTGCCTAGTAAAATAGGACTTTGAGGATAAGAAAATGCACCAAAATTGATTAGATTATTGGGTGCCAATTTTGGGGTGTTACATTTTGCCCCTCTTTGAATTGATGTGCAAGCAACGCATTGATTCAAAGAATAGTCTGAAGTGAAGATCAGAATCAGGGTTAGGTTGCCCCAATGTCCACTGAGAGCTGATGAAGATCTAGGACTATCTCTAGAATGGGGGTTAGAGTTCCCCAATACGAAGGTAAGCCCTCCGAGATCTAGGTTATATTGCCTAGATAATAGTTTAAAGAGTTTTTGAGAGTTATCTTCAGAACAAAGCATAACTTTCAGGAATTAGGGTTAGATTTCCCCAATACCTAATGAGATTTTAAGAATCATATCCAGAAGGAAGCTTAGTCCCCCAATGTCTAGGTTAGATTGCCCAGACACTGGTTATATTGATATCTTTCACAAGACTATCCCCAGAATGAGGCTCAACCTTCAGGAATTAGGGTTAGATTGCCCAAATACCTGTCTCAAAAGATAATAAATTTAGGACTATCTCCTAGAATGAAGCATGATCCTTGAGGATCTGAGTTAGATTGCTCAGATACCTAGCAAGATAGATGATGAGATGTGAGATTCAAGATCATGGAATATCCAATTTTGACCATAAGGCATGAAAAACTGAATATGCCCCAAGTGATGAGATTCCCCTAGCGATGAGGACTTTAGATTCAGATCATATTGATTTGAGAATAATGCAAAAAGGTTCAATGATGCAATCATCCTACCCCCTTAGGAGCGAAATCGAAAGAAGGCACATCATAAAGATGAGAACGAGAAATCACAGAAAAAGATAGATCAAGAGAGAGCATAATCGATTTAGAGCGATCGAGAGGTCTTGTTGATTAGGTTTGACCATAGTTGACCAGAATTGACTAGAGTTGACTTTGATGAAAAGATTGCAGAAGCTGAGAAAATGATGATGAGAGATAATTCTGACAAGGAACCAACATTAGAAAAGTTGACTGCATAAGCATCCGATCATGTTGATCCCATGATTTTTAAATTGTGATTTTGAGCTACTTAGGAGTGTCAGATTTTGATTTCGATCATGAAAATGGATCCAGAATGGTTTGATTAGCCAAGGGTGCAATTTTCACAGAAAACAGAGCACTTTGAAAAATTAGGTCGAATGCTATATAAGGCCAGGAGAGGTCATTGCCAAATCATTATTCACCTTTGACTTTAGAGATGGTGAGAGTTCCAAATGACATTGAGAGCATTCCTGTGCATATGCATCAATTTGAGTGCACCTGACGACACAATTGACCAGCGGAGTATGACACACCTGTGAGTATTCGTAACTCGATCTTGTATTTCTGCAAAAAAATTATCATTTTTAGCGTTAGTTAGATGTTTTTAACTTTTAAATCATGTTTTTGCCAAGTGTCACACAAGGAAAAAGTTTCCTCGTGCCAGGCCTAATCGCCCTTCATGTGAGAAAACTATTTCCTCACGCAGTTTGGGGATTTCGCACACGGGACCCTCATTAGCGCTCGCGCGAAGATTGCGCATGAGACACGCGAGATTCCTAGAATCTCGCACAAAGAGACATCCCACTTCTTGCGAGCTAGAAAGCTCGTGCGGCACCAGAGTTTCCTCAGGCGAGAAATTTTTTTTCTCACATGGGAAATGTAAAAAAAAAAAAAAAATGTTAATTCTTTGCATCGCAGAGTCAACCAGTTGAACTGTATGTCGAGTAATTTCATAGCTGCATTTGTTGTCTTTTGCTTTGAAAATCATCATTATTGAGGTACTGATCCCATTTTGTCCTTTTGTGTTGCAGGTCAATCTCCCAGATATTGGTTTCAGATCCCATCATCCTATCATGGGTGAGTTACTACAGAGATTATCAGATGCCGACGGGGCCCACATTGATGGGTTAGGATTGACATATCTGCGTGATGTACCCAATATTTGGGTAAATCATGGATTACTTGGGGCCTTAGTTGAGAATTTCCATTCGGAGATGAATACCTTCCATCTACCATAGGAAGAGATGACGGTGACTCTAGAGGATGTATACCGGATATTGAGAGAGCCATTCCATGGATCTTGCATTGAGTATTGCATGCAGCCGAGAGATGGTACACAGGATTTGAGAACCATCTTTCAGGATCAGTTGGTAGTGGGTTGAGCTATCTCCTGGGAGGAGTTGATACGCACATATGGCCAGATTACCCATTGGCAATCGTTCTCACATTGTTTCTGAGCTGTCATCTGGTACCAGATCGTGGTCAGCATGGTTTAGAGTGTGGCTAGGGTGTTATGCTCCAGAAGATGTTAGATGTACCAGTAGTGACATATGGATGGGGCGAATGCATACTCACACAGATGTATCATGAGATGCATGAGGTTTTGTATCAGGGTGCCCGTACGATGGCAGCAGGAGTAGTTTTATTACAGATCTGGGCCTGGGAGAACCTTCTCGTATGTAGGCTGATTTTCCATGATACACAGCAGCCACTAGAGCCATACATTTATAGATACGCTGGTTTGATGACCCAGCCCAGGCTGTGTAAGACTGAGTAGTGGCGAGCACAAATTGATGATATGGCTCCAGTGATATGGCGGCCATGGGTATCTACTAAGGTCTGGGATGATGCTCATCATGAGTTGTCATACATGTTCTGTTCACGTCCTTTGATAGGGTGTACCATCATAGTTATTGATCATTTCTTTCTTACACGTGTGTTGCACCAGTTTAAGAGGCCTTAGGATGTGTCTCTTGAGTACTGTACATATTCCCGATTCATCGATGAGACAAAGAACGGTTGGAAGAGGCAGCTAGACAGGGGGCGTAGCATGATAGACGCTCAAGCATCACCATCCCGATGGGATTATATGGCAATAGTGACAGATGCAGGTGTGACACCTGCATATAGAGATCACCTCTTAGCCCATCCATTTCCTAGGTTCACATCTCCAATGGGCCAGATTCCTCTAGTGGTGCAGCCACCACCACAGTAGCAGGTGCAACAGGTTCCTCCTCTGGGATCGCAGCCTCAGGGTCAGTAGCCACAGCAGCCACCACTACAGCAGTAGGATAGAGTGGTACGTCCATGTACATAGTAGACTGCTATCCCTGTGAGGCCTATGGGATCAGATGTAGGTGGTGGCCCTAGTGGTAGCCAGGATAGAGCTGCAGAGCAGGGTGATGATACTTTCATGGCCGATGTAGTTCTGACTAACGCTCTAGCAGGCGGACAGGTGACCTAGCTATAGGAGGCTCTCCGTAGAGTGAGGGAGAGAGTGTGACAGATGTAGAGGGAGATGGATTACCTTCACACACAGGTGGTCATCAGAGATACATGGATATCAGAGTGGGACCGAGAGGTCTGAGAGTTGCAAGAGGCACTCTTTAGAGCACAGTTGGATATTAGATATGAGGCTGCTCAGGCGGCCTACTATTATGTTGCATATACTCTTGCAGTTCCTGAGGTAGCAGATCATATTCTTCCTTTTTCAGAGTATGCTGGTGCTCAGGCTGTTCCACAGGGACCACCTCCAGCAGGACCACCTCCATAGGGTCCACCTCCACAGAAGCAGGGGATGACCCCACCTCCACCTCCTCCAGGTGGTTAGATTGTGATGTATATTGTACCAGCATTTTGACCTATTATGCTCGATTAGCACCCTTGTATATTCAGATCGATCGATATATATATATATATGACCTCAATTTTTTGGCATCATTGTACATGTGTATATATTGTTTTAGATTTGTATGAGATGATTTCCTATTTGATTTAGATGTATGGATTAGGAATGGATATGTAAATGTTTATGCATGTGTTTTATTGATGTATGAAAATGCTATGGTAGATGTTAGATGGATAAATGCTATGTATGATTTGAGTTATGCTTATAATGGATGCACATGGAAAATGGATATATATGTATGCAAATGGATTTATGGAAATGCACCTTTTGAAAATGAATGTAATGCAATGAATGCAATGGTACTAATCATCTCACGCAGGGCCTCCACAATATATAATATATACTAGCCAAAAGGATGCGTACAAAGATTGAGAATGAGGACCGGACACTCATGCAGTCAAGAAGAATCATGATGAAAGATGAGGACCTTGAAGAATGAGAAGAAAAATGAAGAGAGCACCAAAACATCTATAATGCAAGCCTAAAATGTGAATGCAATCCTATGATGCAGATGCAACTCTAAGCTAAATGCAATCCTAGGACTTTGGTTGTTGGACTCATCGTATTTATCATCATCGGGTGCTTTGGATCATCGGAGTCAATACAATCCTTACTAGTGCCACTGCGACCATAAGAATATGAATATGACTTTCATCGGATAAAATATAGGAAAAAAATGTAAGCACCAAGGCACAAAAACCAAGGTGACCTGAACATTATTTCCAGTTTGATGTAGTAAAAATTCACAAGTAAACAAACACAACAATAACAGTCAAGGAGATATTTTTGACCTCCCCTTGGCATAAAAGTAAATAAGATCAAGGGATGTGAGGCTTTTCCACCTTAATGTAGAAGCTCTTATCACATATACCTTGTTTATTTGACATTTCTGGATCATCGAAACCACACCAACAAGCAGTAGACAAAGAAAATATCAAATGAAATTCATGAGAATAGACAACATACAAAGAAAGAGTCAATCATATCTCAGCATGTTTCAAGGCTTACAAATGTGTCTATGTTTAGGGTGTTGAAAAACACCGTTGTGCTTGTGAGTGCATTGTATTTGATTTCTATCGAGAGATGTTTACATTGTGAGAAGTCCGAAGTGTGTTGAAAAACACAGATGTGTCCAAAGAGTGTTGAAAAACACTGTTTGATTAAGGTGTTGAGAAACACCATTCTGTGCCAGTAGAGAGTTTTCCTTCAGGACTGACAAGATTACTGACTCAAGTGTAAATAGAATCACAATCTAAATGGGGAGCCATGCCCCTAAGTAAAAAATGGATCGAAGCCAAGCCAAAATGGATAGCGAAATGATGCAAGAAATCTCAGTAATATAGCGGCAGTAGGAAGACTCAGTGAGAACCACTGGTGACTGTCGCAAGAGATTCTCAAGCATAAAGATCGATAATGAGATCAAAGCATCAGCAGGAAGACATAGTGAGATCCACTGGTGACTGATGCAAAAGAGAGTCTCAAGAAGAGATGAAGCGCTATGAGGCATCGGAAGGAAGACGTAGTGTGAACCACTGGTGACCGATGCAAAAAGATAAGACAATGCCCCCTAGACCAGGAACATGCCCCTGAGTATGACTAGTTTCAATCCATGGGAGATCAAGAAAAATCTCAAAGATGGCTAAGAGCGAAATGCACACTAAAGAAGAAAAGCAAACTAAAGCAGGAAAGCAAACTAAAGCAGGAAAGCAAACTGCAAGAAAACCAAGACATGCTGCGACAGATAAAGCATTGTGAAAGAAGAGGCACCTGTTTACTAGGTTTTCACCATCTTGGGAGAAATTCTATTTTTGCTACCATGACACCTGTTTACCACGTTTTCATCAATGGCACATTTTTCTCTTTTTCACTTTTTTTGATTTTTCAAATTTTCAATTTTTTTGTTCTTTTTTTCTTCTTTTTGATTTTTTTGTATTTTTTTGAATTTTACATTTTTTTTGATATTATCAAGGTGCCTGTTTACTAGGTTTTCACCAAGATAATAGATACATCAAAGCGCCCATTTGCTAGGTTTTCACTAAGATAATCATTTTTTTAGGACATTTTACAATTTTTAGGATTTTCTCAGAAATAAAGTATGTACATGAGCATGCAGAAGATATCTTAACTGTAGAATTTCTTCAAGTGAAGAGCGTTGATAGGCTCTTTGAGTGGTTCACCTTCTATAGTGAAGAGTTGATAAGCGCCAGACCTAAATACTATAGTAATGATATAAGGACCAAGCCAGTTTGGCTCAAACTTCCCTTTCTGAGTTCGCTGTTGTTGATTTTTAGGATTCTCTCGCAGGACGAGTTCACCTGTTTAGAAGTCTTTTGGTTTGAATTTTTTATTATAGCTCTTTGATATCCTCTTTTGGTATGCTCTGAGATGATTGAATTCCACCTTTTGATGTTCATCCAGTAACTCAAGCTCTTCAAGCCGAGATATTCTCATGTCATCGTCTGTGATGAGGCCTTTCAAAGAGACTCGCAATGTAGGAATCTCAACCTCAATAGGCAGTACAACATATGTGTCATAGACTAAGGCAAAGGGCGTGGCCCCTGTTGGTGTTTTGATACTAGTGCAATAGGCCCATAAAGCCAGATTTATCTGGAGGTGCCAATCCCATCCAAACTTGTGTACCGTACGGTGCAGGATCTTGAGAATTGTTTTGTTAGAAGCTTCAGCTTTCCCATTACCATGGGGGTAATAAATAGAAGACCAATGTTGGATGATCTTGAACTTAGCACATAAATCTGTTAGATCTTTATTCTTGAACTGTCCCCCATTGTCAGTGATAATAGAGGAAGGTACACCATATCTACAAATAATGTAGTTTAAGATAAATAGAGCTATGGATTTTCCATCAGCTACACTGAGAGGCACTTCCTCAACCCATTTAGTAAAATAATCCTTAGCAGTGATGATGTACTTGTGTCCTCTTGAGGAGGATGGATATATCTGACCTACTAAGTCAAAAGCCCACTGTTGAAATGGCCAAAAGGTGATAAAAGGAATGAGTTCCTTAGCTGGAGCATGAATCAAGTGTCCATGAAGTTGACATTGCTTACAATATTTGGCAAACTGCATAGCTTCCTTCTCCATATCGGGCCAATAATAACCAGCTCTAATAAGCTTACAAGCTAGTGTCAGGCCATTTGAGTGAGAACCACAAATGCCTTCATGTACCTCTTCTAACATGAGTTTAGACTCATCAGGTTCTAGACACCTAAGGAGGGTACCGTCTAGACCCCTTCTATACAAGTCGTTCGCTACGATGACATACCATGAAGCACTGCGGATTAGATGGCATTTTTCATTTCTATTATATGTGTCAAGAATAGTTTGGTCATGGAGATAGGAGTATATATGGTGGTAACGAGACGAATCATGTCCAATTACTGAACAGACCATCTGGGAGTCAGGAGAGTCATAGGCAGGGTAGTATAATGTCTCCACTAGGAACTCATGTCTGAAATCATTCTCTGTTATTTGCAACATAGAGGCCAATGTAGCCATAGCATCACCTGATTTATTATCTTCCCAGTGAATTTTCTGGAAAGTGACATGTGCAAAATAGTTCTTAAGGGTATCAACCATCCTTTTATAGGGTACCAACTTTTCATCTTTGGTTTGATAAGTATTGTTGACCTGATTGATAACTAGTTGTGAGTCTCCAAAGACTTTTAGTTCATCCACTCACCATTCAATAGCAATCTTGAGTCCATTAATCAGAGCTTCATATTCAACGGTGTTATTGGTACAAGGGAACATCATTTTATATGCCTTTAGTAATGAATATCATTGCGGTGTGATAAACAAAATCCCAGCTCCAGACCCCTGTTGGGTGAACGAACCATCAAAGAACATTGTCCATGTTTGATGCATGAGAAGCACAATGGACTCATCCAGGAATTCCATCTTCAATGGTTGGTGATCTGTAAGAGGTGCTTCAGCCAATTGATCTATAATTGCCTGTCCTTTAATAGCTTTTCTCTCAACATATACAATATCAAACTCACTAAGGAGCATGACCCTTTTAGCCAGTCTACCTGTGAGGGTAGCTTTACTGAGTAAGTATTTCAATGGATCAATCTTTGCAATTAGCCTCATAGTGTGAGCCAACATGTAGTTTTGTAGCTCCTAGGAAGCAAACACTACTGCTAAACAAGCCTTCTCAATTACTGAATAATTCATTTCGTAAGAGACCAATGTTCTGCTGATGTAGTAAATGGCTCTTTCTTTATTATTTGGATCTTCTTGGGCCAAGAGAGCACCCAAGGATGTTTCTATTGTTGAGATATATAGGATCAAAGGCTTCCCGTAAATTGGAGGCATCAATATGGGTGGATTAGCTAGATACTATTTACTTTGTTGAAACCCTTGTTCACACTCTTTGTTCCAGTCATAAGTCACACCTTTATGCTAGGTTTTGGTGAAAGGTTGTGACTTGTCAACTAATTGTGAGATAAATCACCTAATAGATTGAAGTCCACCTTGAAGACCCCTGATTTGTTTGATATTACGGGGTGGTGGAATTTCCATTATAGCTTGTACCTTTTCTGGATCTACCTCAATTCCTTTTGCCGAAATAATGTAGCCAAGTAATTTTCCATTAGTAACCTTAAATGCACATTTCTTTAGGTTTAAGCGCAACCATAATTTCTCCATACGATCTAGTATAGGACCTAGATCAGTGAGATGTGTTTTTCTATCCATACTCTTGGCAAGCATATCATCCACGTAGTCCTCCATTTTCCTATGCATCATGTCGTGAAATATTATAGTAATAGCTCTTTGATAAGTAGCCCCAGCATTCTTTAAACCAAAGGGCATAACATTCCAACAAAATGTACCCCATGCACAAGTAAAAGTTGTTTTCTCTTGGTCTTCTGGCACAATTTTGATCTGATTATAGCCAGAAAAGCCATCCATTAAGGAATACATCTCATATCCTACTATCATATCCATGATCATGTCAATATTGGGGAGTGGAAAATCATCTTTTGGACATGCCAAATTTAAATATCTAAAGTCTGTGTAGAACCTAATAGATTTGTCATGTTTGGTTACCAGGACTATATTAGAAATCCACTCTGCATAATCAATCACTCGGATGAACCCAGCTTTCAAAAGTTTTTCCAATTCTACCTTGATTAATAAAGCTACATGCGGATGCATCTTTCTAATTTTTTGTTTGACAGGCTTCACACCTGGTGATATTGACAAGTGATGCATAACAAGGTTAGGATCCACACCTGGCATGTCAGAATATGTCCATGCAAAATTTATCTTTTTCTCTTGGAAAAACTCTGTAAATTCCTTAAGTTCCTCTAAAGATAATGACTTGGCCACATGAATGATATGTGGATGTTCCTTTGTTCCCAGATTTATTGGCTGAGTAGGTTCAATTAACACTGATGAGGGTTCCTGAAAGTGACTCAGAAGCCCATCAAGTACCTCACCCTCAGGCACCTCAGAGAGGTTTTCACCTTCAGGTACATCTTTTCTTTTTAATTTTTTTGGCTCTGATACTGCCACAACGTGGTTTTCACCATCAGAGCGCTTATTCTTTTTTCTTTTAATTTTCTGACTAAGGTACTTGATATCAGCCTCGATCATGTTAACACTTGTTTCACTAGTGGAGGACATCATGGGCTTGATAGCATGAAGGTAACATGCTAAGGTGTAATCATTCTAGAATCTAAGGACTTCACTGGATGAAGAAGAGGAATTCTAGTCTATTAATTCAGGGTGCTGAAGGGAAAGAGATGTGACAGGTTCAAGTGCGTCCATAGTATAGTCATCATTGAAAGCGTTAACTAGTAAGAGGGGATCTAGACCGATCTCATCCAAAGGTGTGTTTGAATCCTTTTGATCTCTAACGAATGAAGTAGAAGACATGTCAACACCTATAGACTCAGACTCATTAGGCTTTTCACTAGACTCTTCACTCACGTCGAGAGGTCTTTCGCAAGATCTTGCTAAAAAACTATCAAACTCATACTCATGAGAGTCTATTTCTAAACTTTGACTTGGGTGTTTTCACCATGAAGGTTTTTGAGTTCTTGTAATATGAGTCTGTTCTTGTGTCCACCGTTCTTGAATGCCTGGTGGTATGTACCTTTCTCCTTTGAAGTTAGGATCTTGTAAGTCTTTCCATTGCTCATAAGTGAGCGTCTCACATTGAGTAGTTTGATTAAAATCACTGTCTAGTTCTGTAGTACAGGCACATGGCATAAATTTATCTAGCTCACCAAAGAATGCTTCAAGGTCTTGAGGGATGGGATAAGGAAAACAATCCTCATCTGAGCTATCTTGTGTAGTGTCAGCTATAGTTGTACTTTCAGGTTCTGGTGTAGGCTCTACTTTTGGCATAAATTTATTGATTCCCAAATAAAAAAAAACCTTTTTGAAACCTAACGCAGTGGTATCTCTTGTCTTTTGACCTATAGCTTGAATAGGTTCTACTAACCCATTGCCATTCACACCTAGAGGGCCCTTTCCTTTGTACCCAAAATGTGTCATAATCTTAAGACCCTCACTGTTAGGATTTAATTCATGAGCCAAGGCAGTTTTTTCAGCTGTGTTCTTTCCTTTACAAAGCCAAGCTTTGATAGCTCTTTCCTCATCTTCATCTTCCAATGGTATTTTAGCCTTGACAAAAGTACCCTCAAAAACTACCTCAGGGGTAATGGAAGGTTTATTGTGTTCAGAAGGTCTCCCATAAGACCTAGGAGATAGGGGAAGAGTAGCTAATGACAATACAGGCTCCATTTGATATCCCCCATGCCCATATCTATGATTTTTAGTGTCTGTTCCATATCTTTGAGCTTGGCATCACAGAGTTTGGTGTATTGTCTATTAGTTGAAACAAGACTATTAGCTGATTGAGTGAGAGCATTACAAGAAGATCCCATGCAAGCGGCAACGGTCACCTCTGCGCCTTGAAAATAAAACTTTATACACTAATTATATGTGAAAGGAACCGCTTGCATCTCATGAATCCATCATCTTCCTAGTAAAATATTATATGCAAGAGGAAGGTCTAGCACCTGACATACGACATTTCTTTCAACTAGACCAACCTAAATGGGTAGCACAACTAGACCTTTTGATGTTCTCTCTTCCTCATCATAAGCTTTTATGGTAATTTTCTTGCGGGAATCTATGTGATCCTCACCATAACCTAGTTGAGCAAGAAAATGAGTGGAGCAAATGTTAAGACCAGCACCATTATCAATGAGCACGCGACAGACTAACTGTTTACCTATCATGACTTCTATGTGCAGAGGAGCATTGTGCGGGTGACTAATTGAGTGATCATCTTCTTCAGAGAAGGATAAGTAATACAACGAGGTCAAATGACCCACCATGGATTGAAACTGATCCAAGTTGATATCTTTGGCGACATTAGCTTCAGTGAGAGCCTTGTCCAGAATCTGCCTATGAGCAGGCGAGATTTTTAATAGCTCAAAAATAGTTATCTGAGCATTGGTCCTTTGAAGCTGGTCAAGGATGCTGATGGGGAGGTCACCTAACTCTCTGAAATTCCCACTCTATTCTAGGAATCCCACTTGGAATCCTCTTCAATTCAAGATTCTCTAGACTCACTCTTGAGTCTCTTAGGGCTACTCTCAGACCCTAACCAGAAGGACTTATCTTCCCTCTCTACTAGGTTCCCTACCCACCGAAATGTTTTACTCCTTACTGTCTCTCACTCTTCATGACTGAATCACTTCAGTCATGCACCTTCTTACTTCTCTATCTTTCCTACAAGTCTCTAACCGGACCATAGGCTCGCCTAGGACTTGTCTGACCTCTTGACTAGCTTCTCATCCCACAAAAATACAGAAACAAACATAATATACATGGTGGATGCTTCTTGACTGTCACAATCCATGGAACAGATTATCAGAGTCAAGAAGAACCCATATTTATCTAATAGAAACAAAAAAACACCTTATAGTAAGCTAATCAGAACAAAAGAACACGTAAAGTACAAACAAACTTCTTTATATTTATAATACAGAAGATTACAATATGCCTGGCTAGTCTACTCTATCTCTGCAACTAACTAACTCTGATCTTCTCTAAACTGTCTTTCAATTTGAACCCTTTCCACAGATTCTTCTTCTCTATTTATCTCTGGCTTCTTCTTGATTTCGTAACCCTGGTGGTTACCTGTCAATCCCAGCCTTCCAGCTGTTCTCTGTTCTTCATGCTCTCTACAAACTGTCATCAGTTGTTCTGCATGGTCGACACTCTGGTCACCTTTCTTTTCCCTCATGTCATTCTCTTTTCTGTTTGGCTTTTATGACTTTTTAATGTTCTCTCCTATCGACATGTCAACATTCTTGACCCTTTGACTGATCTATTTTCCATCGCACAGTCGCGAATGAAACTTACCTTTTATGTTTTGCTCTGCGACTGAGCGATGACCTGCTCATCATGCTCTCGCTATGTCTTTTCCTATCTTGGCTTTTACGTCACGACTGAGTGACGAGCTCAAGTCACGCTCTCGCACTATATTTATCCGTTCTGTCTTTTCCTTGGCGACTGAGCGATGAGCTCAGTCGTGCACCCGCACTAATTTTACATTAACTGCTCCTTGCTTTTTGAGTGTGCGACGCACCTTAGTCACGCACTCGCTGCACTTCGACACGAGCTGGAAATTCATTGGCAACTGAGCGATATGATCAGTCACGCACTCGCTACTCTTTCTAACAAGCTGGTCCTATCTCGGCGACTGAGCGATACGATCAGTCACGCACTCGCTATGTTTCTGCATGAGCTGGCTATGTCCCTGTGACTGAGCGATGAGCTCAAGTCACGCACTCACTGCGCCAAAACCCGAACTGCCATTTTCTTCGCGACTGAGCGATTAGCTCATGTCGCATACTCGCACCTTCTCTTCCTGAGCTACTCTTGGCCTGGCGACTGAGCGATTACTGCTCATTGCGCACTCATCATGCTTTTTCATTACTTAGCGATTCAGCGGCGACTTGGCGATGCATTGGGTGTCGCTCACTCGCACACCCAGACTGAACTGTCTGTCTTCATGACTGAGCAATTAAACACCCATCACGCACTCGCTATGCATTTTCTCTGACTGCGAATTGACTCACGACTGGGCGATGAGCTCCTCGTCGCGCTGTCGCGCACTGTTTTGCCTACTATCCATCTGTGACTGAGCGACTAGTACCTCATCGCGCACTCGCGCACTATCAAACTTAAAACATAACTAGCTCGTGAGTGTGCGATGCATTCTTTTGGCTGCTCTCTACTGCTGCGTGACTGAGCGACTAATCAAAACATGCATTGCTCATTGAAAGAACTGTTTCAAAACTTGTTCAAAATGTTAGGGCTAGGGTTTTGGCTAAACCCTAGGGTGCTCTGCACCATACTCCCCCCCTCTCTGAGAAGGAAAATTTTTTAGCTTGAACTGGTCGGCAGCAATGCCGAACCAATTCCATGTCTTCTACATTCTGCTTTGTCCAACCAGGTAGCTTCTGCCTCTGGTAACCCTGACCACTTTACTAGGTATTCTCTGTATACCCTACGCCTGGTTGGCTTCTGAATCCTAGAATCCATAATTTTCTCTGCCTGCAACTTGGACTTAGGCTTCATCTGGATGTCTTGAACATCTTGTCCTATCTCCTTCTTTTGAATGTCCTCAGGGAGCACTGGTCCTTTGTATGGAATCAAATCCTGCACATTAAAAATAGGTGATATATCTAAATGGTTAGGCAAATCAATTTTATAAGCATTCTGCCCATATTTTTCCAAAATTTTGCAGGGACCTATTCTCCTCATTTGTAACTTAGTAGGTATCCCCTTCTGTAATCTGGCTTTGTTCAGATGTACCATGACCAGATTTCCAATCTAAAATTGGACTTCTCTCCTTCCTTCATCTACTTTTCCTTTCAATTTCTGATTTGACTCAATCAGACTCTTCTTTACTTGATCATGGATCTCCTTCATGGACTGTGCAAAATCATCAGCATGTCCACTTACTACTCCTTGTCATTTTAGTTCTCTGAGTTCACAAACTCCTCTTGGATGTATTCCATAGACAATTTGAAATGGGCTCTTTCCTGTAATTCTGTTAACACTATCATTATAAGCAAATTCTGCTTGTGATAATACTTGATCC
>MU223264.1:2232512-2249019 GCA_018584345.1 Thuja plicata
ATGTTTGTGATATCAATTTTGTGCAAGAGGATGCTTGTATTCCTTGCCATTATTTTGAGATTCATTCATGTAACTGCACACGGATTTTGAGAAGAATATAGTTGACCCATTTTTCATACATCTTGTGATGATCATTTGTTTATATCCTATTCAATTTTCTGCATTCAAGTGTAATACATCTATAACATGGATTAGTGGATTGTATCAATTCCTATTCTAGATTATAGAATATAAGCCTTTTGCAGAATATGCATGTTGTTGACAGTAAGATTGCTATTTGTGGTTAAAGCCTAGTAGTGACTTTCAAATTAGCCTATATAATGGAGAGTAAGTTATATTGCAGAGATCATTAGGGTATGTTAAGTGAATGTCAGTTTGAGGCTTTGAGAGTTCTGAAGCTTATTTGGTGTATCACCTTTCAAGTTTTATTCATACAATTTTAGTTAGAATTTATCCCTTTCCTTCCCAAAATTAGGAGAAGGTAGTATAAAATTGATACCCAAATTCAATAGGAACTTGCCTAGAATCCAGAGACTCCTTCTCAATCATAGTCCACCCATATCTAGATAAGGTTTCCATTGTTAGGATAGAATACCTATAAAGCACCGATGCCTGAGTTGGGGTGGTAATTCTAAACCTCAATAATTCATTTCTTCTCTTGTGATCCAGAATAGAGAATGTGCTTCTGAATACTTTCAATATTACTAGCAAACTTTGAGGGAATTCTAAATTGAGTGAGAACATAAATGATTACATTTTGTAAATAAGATTTCAACAAAGTAACTTTCCCTGCCTGGGATAAGAAAAATGTTTCTATCCAGCAATTTTTTTTTCAAACTTATCAATTATTCCCATCCAAAAGGACTCAGAAGGCTTATCCCCAAGGGGCAGACCCAAGTATATCAAAGGGAAGGAAGAAATGTTACAATCCATAATGGAAGCAATTTTTCTTTGTCTCTCCTCATGGGTATTAACAAAAAAGAGAGATCTTATACCAACCGATGAGTTGGCCAGTAGCGGCAGTATAGAAATTAAGAACACCCTTCATGGTTCCAGCCTCATGAATAGTATCCTTACCCGTAGATATTGTATGATCCAAAAATTTCTCATGCAAACACACCAAGTTGGTAGAGGATGGGTGCAACCCTTTCAAAGATCCATTATTGATGATATGCTAGACAAATCACCCAAGAATTTCCACCATTAATGTAAATAAAATGGGAGAGATGGGGTCTCCCTATTTGATCCCCCTAGAAATGTGAAAGAAAGAAGAAGAAGAATGATTAATTAGAATAGAAATGAGGCATTGTAAATAATTTGATGAATAATCTGCATAATTCTAGGACCAAACCCAAACTTAACCAACACTTTCCTTAGGAACAACTAGTTAACTCTGTCATACACTTTAGCCAGATCTAGCTTTAAAAGAAAGCATTAGTTATTGAATTTAGAAAGAAATTGAATATTCTCATGCACCAATATTATGAAATCCAAAAATTTTCTTCCAAGGACAAAACCATTTTGCTGGGGTGAAATGATAAAAGGAAGAATCTTGAGGAGTTTTAGAGTCCACACTTTGTAAATGAATTTGTAAAAAGAATTACACAAATTGATCAGTCTGAACTGGTCAAAGGTATCAACACCTAGATTCTTGGGGATAAGGGCTAAGAATGTGGCATTGATTTCCTTCAATAATATTCTAAAACCATTAAACTCTTTCACAACATTTGAAATATGAATTACCATAGTGTGCCAAAACTTTTGAAAGAAAAATGTCAGAAAACCATCATCACTAGGAGCTTTATCACACTCAAAAGAGAAAACCTCCTCCTTAATCTCCTTAGGGGAATGGATAGCACCCAACATGATATTTTGATCCCTAGTTATGATGCTTGGAATAGAACTAAGTAACTTATCTTCTTCAGATTCTACTAGATTAAGATTAGCACTAAGAAGAGTAGAAAAGTAATCCATAGCTTCATGTTTCATTTATTTCTCCTTATCCAACACAAATTTTCCCTTCTATATATGACTCATTCTATTTTCCACCTTATTCTTTAAGGTGGTGATGTGAAATACATAGAATTTCTATCACCCACCTTAAGCCAAGAAATATTTGACCTATGTTTCCAATAGACTTCTTCCTTAGAAATTGAATCATGATAATTGGCTAGAGAAACATTCTCTTGATTCAAGGTTTTAGAAGAGTACCCAAAATGTTGGATGAAGTCCTATATTTTCTTCAGCAAGGATTTAGCAGTCTCTTTCTATTTAAAAATGTCCCCAAAAGCCGTGGTATTCCAAATTTAAATAATAATTTTGATAATGCTCAATTTCTTGGAAACAATGAACATCACCATGTCATGAACCTTAGAGCATCACCAATTGGAGATACTCTTTTCCAATTCTAGGTGAAGGGTCCACATTTTTCAAAATAAAAAGAGAAATATATTATGCAAGACATAGGTTCATCCAAAAAAGAAATTAGAAAATGATTAGACCCAATTTTGTGAAAAGAGGACAACAAACAAAGATACTTACTATACCAATAATAGGAGATTAAAGCCCGATCAGGTCTAACTTGGATACAATCTTTCCCCACTCTTTATTTGGTCCAAGTATAGTTGATAGCTTGTAAGTCAATACCAAAAAATTCTTGAATATTAATAAAATGCATGAGATCAAGACTATTGTCTAGATGACGCCCTGGACCACCAATTTTTTTTAGAATCTTTGAGAGGGATATTGAAATTCCCCATAATCATATAGTTATCCTCTAGAAAGTGAATCCTCTAGTCAGCCAGCTTCAACCAAAATTTATCTCTAACATTCTTAGAGTTCAGAGAATAAATGTTGGTTAGACTAATTCAAAATTGTTCCTGATATGATGCATGTAAATATACACCATATTATCATCCTAAAAAAGAACTTCACCTCTAATAATAATTTTATTATAAAAAATGGTTGTGCCCCCAAAGGCTTCTTCAGAGATCCTATTACTAACTCCATAATTGTTGAAGATTTTTATCTTCTCCATTGTACCCTTGTACATCTTGGTTTGTTGGATCAAAAAAATATCTGGTTTATGATCCCTAATAACATTCCTAAGAACATCTTGTTTGTGAGGGGAATTCAATGCCCTTATAATCCAAGATAGTATCTTCATTTTTTATTAGGAGCGAAAACCTTCGGGATGGTTGTTTGCTTACCATCCACCACATCTGACCAGCTATCATTTTCTTGGTTTTTCTACTGTTTGGGTCTTTCTCTAGATCCATTTTCCCCACATTTTCCTTCTTACTCCTAGTATTAATACCTTCCAAAGTAATCTAGGTGAAAGGGTTGTCACTACCTATTTTTCTATTTTTCTTTTTGTTACTGACTATCTTAATATCTTACTCATCATCTAATTGAGGATTCACAAAATGATACTCTTCATTACTATAGAATCTCACCTGAGTATCCAGGACAGAGGAGATGTCCATCGTAATATTGTTGGCATTGAGAGAATCCAAATGATTTAGGCTATCAAATATATTATCCTAGGAAAATGAGAAAAGAGACCCCTCCTTTGGATTTCCATATTTAATGTCTGAGCAACCAGATTCTATGCACAAAATAGGGTTGCTAACATCTTATTTTAATATAAATGATTATTTTCATTAGGATCCAAACCATGATTGGGAAGGGGGATGAAATCAATCTTCAAATCAATAGCTTTGGTTATAATCTGGGGAGGAGCTAGAACAATCTCACGATGATGGAGATCAGAAGAGAATGCATTATTACAAGATTCCCCATTTAAGGTTTCATGCCCTGAAATAATTGCAATCTCTGATTTAACATCACTAGTACCCTTTCCTTATAAGGCCTCCTTCACCCACCATTATTTCCTATTACATATATATACATGATTATCCTTTTATTTTCCTTTACTCAAAGGACAACTTCTAACCCATTGTCCATATTTCTTACATGTGAAATAGGAAAAGGGAAAGGATTCAAATTCCAAATATTGTTGCCATTTCTCCAGTCTGGATAGAATGTCCATTGAGGAGGGTAAATCCTAGTGGACTAGCTAAAATTTATGCAGAGGCTATAAAAAACCAACTTGGATTTAGAGGCAATTATTGGGTCAATGGCTAGAAGATCCCCAAAGAACTGGCAATACCCTTAAATAGCCCCTCATTCCAAAATTCTAGTGTGAGCCCAGGCAATTTTACCCACACTGGGGTAGAATCCAAAAAATCTCTGTTCATATCAAGACTGGGTCCCCACTTCCTTCGAGCTAAGGTAATTTTATCAAGCATCCATGGGCCTCTATAGAGAGCTTTCATCAATTCCTCCTTGTTGTTAAAAGAAAAGGATAGGACACCCTCTTCCATAACAGATATATCAACTTGCCCTTTTAGGATCCATTTTAGGCTCACATATTGTCACACCACATCAATATTTGGTCTAGGACCAGAGAATTTTCCAACAAGGATTGATTCTATGGTTATTATAGTTCTATCCAAAGCCAAATCCGCAACAAAAATACTAAACTTGCCTTTAGATGGATTTGAAGTATTGTTGAATTCTGGCAATGATGATTTTTGAGATGGCCTATTTCAAAATAGAGATATCCATGGAATCTCTCCCTAGTTTGGACACCAAGGAAGAGAAAGGGTGACCCATCTCCCCTCGGGTCAGGTGACACTTTTGTATCCTTATCATCCTTGTCCTTGGCTTCTTCGAGAGCACTTTGTAGGGAATGTGATGCATTACCTTCACTCGAGGTTGTTTCTGCCCTCGATCCCCTTTTTGCACATGTTTCCTACTCTAGACCTTTAGCTTGTCCTCCATTTCTCCTTTGGTTCAAATGAGAATTCGTTCCTTCACTATTCAAACCACCTTTCCTTCCCATTTCAAAAAATATCTGTGCCTGTTTTTGGAATAATAAAGAATGTATATTGATATAACAATTGTTAATGAATAGACACACTCTTTTCAATGTCACGTTTGAACTCTCCCACTATATATTATCGCCTGTTGGGTTTGAACTTTCATGCCAGTGTGCTGGTGTCTGGGCATGTTGTGGATGCTATGGTGTTGATTGGTGGGGGATCTGTGCATCCTAGGCTATTGACGGAGTCCTCTGCTATGAAGGGGATCAGTGGGTCTCTTAGCTCTGTCTTTTATGCAGTCGTGGCTAAATTTGAAGCATATATTAATGGAGCTTTCTCAGTTCTTGGGAGTGGGAGCCTCCATTCTTATTCTCCTTCTTTGAAGATTGTCTCCAAAAGTGCTCCTATTGTGGTAAATATGGAATCTGATATAGTTGACGAGATCTTTAAAACTGTAGAGGATTTTCCTCTAATGCTGCTATCTTTAGATTTAGGGGGTTTTTTCCCTCTCTATCGAACCTGCATGCTTGGATCTCCAAACATTGGGAACCCATTTTATTGGATACCATTAAGATATACCCTGTGGTAAAGGATTTTTTATTGCAACATTTGAAAATGCTGAAGATATGATTTAACTATTTTATGTGATAGTTGTTTCACTTGGGAGGAGCATTTCCCTTGATGAACAAACCTTGGCACCATGATTTTGATCCTCTTACTGAGTTATTTAATAAAATACCCTTATGGGTGAGGCTCCCAAATCTTCCCCTTCATCTTTGGTTGGCTTCTATTCTGGAATCTATGGGGGAAGCTATTGGGTATTTCTAGATGGTTGTTCTGGTTTCCTCTAAAGTTTTTCATCTGATATATGCTCATATCGTAGTGGAGGTTGATGTTTCTAAGGGTCTCCCTGAGAAGTTTACTTTAGATTCCCCTAAGGGATCTTTGATCCAGAATCTAGATTATGAGGGAATCCTATTCAGAAGCAGAAAATACCACAAGGCTGGCCATTTTTGCTACTCGGTGTTTATCTTATAAGGTTAAATCAAAGAAATCACCTTCTTGGTGGGTGGGGGCTTGTGACCACCATTATACGGTTCATAAATCTAAGGAGGGGGTTTGGATATTACCTCCTCTCAGGATGATCACCCTAAGGATGGTGCTACTAATGTTGTTTTAGATGTTGCCTTGGTTTAGACTATTGATGTTGTCCTTTCAGGTGTTCATGTTGCTATTCCTGACTGGATTATTGATGTTGTCTCTGGATCAGCTATCCTCCCTACTGGTGCTACCAGCTCTCTTATCCCTATTTCTCCAGGGGAGAAATGGGGATTGGTAGTGATGCTGTCCCTATCCCAACTATCAATGCTGGTGTGGCCATTCTTGTTTCTCAAGTTTTTGTGGGCTCTATTTTTAATTATTTGCATTGGTAGAATGTAGCTAAGAAGGTTGAGGATAGATGGAAAAAAGTTAAAGGAAAGAAATAAAATTATTCCAAGTCTTCTTTCGATATGAATTTATAGTCAAATAAGGATGAGCTCAAATGTAAAACTTGACAGCCCTTTGTTGTGGTTTGTTGGTCTAGTCTTTATTCCACTTTGTGGGAAATAATGTGAGTTGTTTTTGATTTGTTTGGTGGTGCTCCATAGTAGTTTTTTGTCCTCTCAACACTCTATCTTTCAATTTTTTTAAAAAGGTTTCAAGTCCTTTCAAAACCCATTTTTACTTAATCAGAATAATATTTAATGAATACATTAGGTTCTAAATGATTCATCATAAAACATGATGGATGAATATGAATGAGAGTGGTTGATTTAGAGAAATTTTATATTTTAGAATATAAAATGAGAAATAGTAAAGCTAGTGATGATATGCTTTATTTTTAACATGATTAGCTTTCTATTGTCATTGTATAGTTAGTTGTCCCTTTTTATCATATGCAGAGAAATGCTTTATTGATTTCTATTCAGACATTAAATTCCATAATATTAGTCAAAAACTACATCAAGTGATGGAAAAATAGGAAGATTTTATAGACTAAGAGTAGTGATTGTAAGACGCACATACTATAACAAGTTAAATATTATACTATGCTAGACAAGGGTGAGAATTACTTCCTTCCAAGGAGGATCCTTATCATATATTCCTTCCTTAGTATAAATATTCATTTGATATCGATGATCTCATTCATCATGTGGAAAAATAAATAATTGGTATCTAGTAGTACTGGTTTTTTACGATCTCTTCCAATACAATAACACTTTTTAATTATTTAATTTCATTTCATGTTTACCCTTAGTTATAGGAAATAAAATGATCTTTCCTCATTAGGTCTTATAAATTGAATGGTACGATGATTTGATGCCCATATTGATAATTCATGTACAATTTCATATGGATCTTCACTGCTATTGATAGACATTTTAGAAGGTCTAACATCATAAATTTTATAGGAATCATAAAAATAACAGATAGAATGTATTGAATCAAGACAATTCCTAAATTTGTTTTGCATGTCATTGAGAGAAAGAGATGGAAATTTTGGCACTTAAATATTTTTATAGATTCTAACTTTTGTGCTAGCTATGATATGTTAGACTACTTCTAGGATATGTTAAAATATTATTAAAATATGGAGCATAAAAATACATGCTGAAAGTAGACATTCTTGTAAGATAAGTTAAATATTGGGAAAATTCCAAAATTTAGAGTATTGTCTTCTTGTCTTCTGTGAAAATTTTAATGCTTGCCACTAGTTAGGTTGTACTTGTTACTTTATCTTGGTTTTGAATTATTATAAATAAAAATTATATATTTAAAATCGTTCCCCTTTTTTAACTCACAATTTTTAGAAACAAAGACTTAAACTAGCTAAATCGATTGGCATGAGAACTCAACAATAGTAATGGCAGAAATAACCTCGTGTTTCAATGATTTTCTAGTTCGAGTTTTCCTATCCAAATATAAAATAATGAGAAAGAATAATTTAGAAAATTCCCCCTATTTGGAAATAATTTGTAAAAAAATAGAAAGTTAACAATAAGAAACAACTGCATATTGCCAAATATGCCAAATGGCTCCATAAATTTCTTTGCCTCTTTTTAAATATTTTCTTCCTCTTTATTTCTCAAATTTCAATTGCATAATTATTTTTTATACCATTAATAAAAATTTAATATGGATGCTAAAAATAAGAAACAAAATAAATATTAATGGAGCCAATAGCTCCACAAATAATTTATAATTAAATTGATTAATGGCTACTGGCAAAAGCAAGCTAAGTAATTGCCGCATGGGACCTTAGATTAATTATGTGTCTGATATATGAGGCATAAATTTTATTTACCATATTTTATGTGGAGAAAAACACAGAGAGGGCTTTTCTTTGCTAGGTGAGGCTTTCTTATTGAAAAATGGAGAGGTGTTTTATTTTCAACAAATGATCGAAAAACATCACCCCTCTAGTAGGAGTTCAAGTTTCTTCCACATATCTATAAATTACTATTTGGGTATTCTATTTCATATAAATATATTATGAATTCATCAATAATAGTTTTTTAATGAATGATAGTAATTTTATGCACATGTTAATTTGGAAATACAATTTAGATGATTGAAAATATTATTCAATGGTGGAAGAGTGGATATCAGGTCTTAATATAAGGTTATATTTTGTGAGGTATGAAATAATTCACAAGATTGATCTAGAATAATAGAGTTTGAATTTGTGAATGAGGAATAAATGTATGGAAGAAAGTGTAATAAATCAGTTATAATGAATATCTATGAGTAAATACAAGAAGGTATGTAATAAATTAATTATAACAATTAATATATTAAAAATATGTGTAAATATCAATAAAGTTAATTTTATTTTATTTTTTCCATTAGATACATACATATATTTAAAATAAATAGAAAATTAAAAAATAAATCCAACATTATATATAATTATTATTGTTTAACAATATATACTTTCATCTTAATGAACCACCACAATATATGACAATATCAAATAGTGAGAATATAATAAATAGTGTGATAGCTATAGCCTTTGCCTAATGGTAAAAATAGTAATAAATATTGACAATTTTTTTTTTGTAAGTCTATTTTCAATTGATGAGTTGAATTAATTTTTGTACTATAGATTTGTTAAGCCAATTTTGATTGGACAAACACATTATTTAATCAGTGTTTCAAATATTTTGCTTGCGAATAAATAATTATTCCTTATCTTTTGTACACCTCCAAAGAGTATTTTCCTCTTTTTTCTTGTCAAAAATATAACGATTTTCTTGTTATAGTATTTATCTTCCTACCGAGTTTCTTAAAACAAATGGAAAAGAAGTACAGTCCATTTAGATAGTAAATTAAACATTCAATATTTGTTAGCACTATTAATAAGCTCATTTCTCTATAAGTACAAAATCACAAGTACCTAAAATATAGTTTTTGTTTATTGTCAAATCAAGGTGAGACCACAAAAAATATAAGAAGGGTGTTAAGTAAAGTGGAGGGCAACACCTAAAAAAAACCTCATGTATTGAAAAATAAAGGTGTCACAAGAGAGCTTTCAACAAAGTTTGTTTAACAAAAATGTCCAATTTGAGTACGCAATATGAGAACAAATACATCATATACCTATTAAGAGAAAATGTGACATAAGGTAATCCTAGAACAAGAAAAAAGACAACATATTGAATATATTAGTGTATGATTGAAGCTTTCACTTAATAAAGGCTTTCTTAAATTGGTAGAGGTACTTGGGTTGAGCTGTTAAGAGTGTAACAAAATAAACAAAATCGTCATATCATTTGAGTGAAATTAATACAATATATTTGGATTCAATTGTATTATCTTCACTAGTTCCAATGTTCAAAAGTAACTTTAGACTCATTTTCATTGAAATTCATAATCAAGTAAGAATGCTTGCAAATTCATAGTAATAATATTCATATTGATATTTGTTAGGGTCATTTTGACGAAGTCTAATTTTTTAGTTTTGATGTAGAATTATCTATTTGTTTAGGCACTCAATTCATCGCTTTCTCACACACATGTCAATTAGAATAAGTGTGTAGTGATTATATTGATATTTGTTTAGGCTACTAAGGTTGAACTTCGTATTATAGAGTACATGATTTCTTGTAGCATTATCGAATTCTATTATAAAATAAAATGCTATTGTAAATTGGAATTTAAAGAGATCAAATTTTTATATTTGTAAAATATCATTTATTGTTTTTTATGGATTAGAAAAAAATGTACAAGCCTAATCCAGAAATATCAGTGATCTAATTTAAAACTATTAAGTTAAAAATTAAGTTGCAACATTGGTCCTTAGCATTTGCCAATCAAGCTACTAATTTGTGAATACAAAGGTAATAAAATTCTTCAACTTTCAAAAACAACTTTTAATCATCAATACTTATCTATAATCTACAAAATTAGATCACTTAATTAAAGCAAGATATTTCATATAAATATTTAATCATCATTACAAATGTACAAAACTAGACCACTTAATTAAAGAAAATTACTTCTTCATATAAAGAGACATTTGTATGGATATTATACCAACCCCTAAACACTCTTGGATATACACATAGATGCCTTAGCATGAATATGTGGATTTTTATTTCTAACAAACAGCTGCAATATATGCACGAATAGATTAGAAGAAATACTTAGTCATCGTAATCACTACCTTTTTAGCTGCTTCAGCTGCAATCCGCCTGTCGGCAAGCCCTCGAAAAAAGTTTGGCCATAAAACACTAAGGAAGCAATATTGGTCAGTGCACCAACAATTGGTGGGCACAAAAATGCACAGTACATTGATAATTAGTAAGCACCACAATGTAGTGGTCAATCAAAGAAATTGTAAAATGAATAAATTTTCATTTAGTAATTAACATATGTAAAGCCATAACTATTTTGCCAGATTTAGTTACATTAGACTGAGGGTATGTGCCCACCATATAAGGCAGTTACCAGAGGATCAAGATAATCAATCATCTGTTCAAATATTCTTTGAAAAGGTTTGATGATGCTAGAATTTTGTTTCTATAGAGAAGAGATCACTTCCACATCCAAAGTTGTCTAACTAGAAGCATTAGCACAAGGCGCGAACGGCCAAAATCTAGTTCTAACTCGGTGGCCTTTACCAATCCAGCACAACGGTGGATGCAATTCTTTACAGCTAGGCCAAAGGCATCTGGAAATGTCAGGAGGAAGGGTTTTTAATCAGCCAACAAGTGGGAAGATATCAGCCAAACATAGAAGAAAAGCATCAATCTAAGAGCACAGAAGCCACTGTGTAGCATAGGGTATCGGGATCTTTAAGTCCTATTCAGAATCTGAATCAGAAAATATTGATTCAAATAATAGGTTCCGAAATTCCCAGAGCATTCGAAGATTTGGCAACTAATCGTAAGGTTTTCTAGAAAACAAGCTATTTGAAGAGAGGATAAAAAATAAAGGCCACAGTAAAAATTGACATTTGTAAGAAAACAAGGGTAGGAGCCGAATTACTCGAAGCAAAGCACAACACCACGAAATCTTGACATTGTCTAGTTATTAACCAGACATTCAAAGGAAGACTATGATAAGATATAAAACACAACAACAAAAATGATGTCCTTTGTAAAGATTCATTTCAAAAAGCTCGTTGAAACCACGGGAAGCAAACTCGCCTCAATCATCCGCAAACTTATTTTTTCAATACATTGCTGACCAATGCAATTGCGCAAACATGCATAAATGCAAAATGTAGAAGCATAGATGCAAGTGAACTGCATGTTGTTGCACCCACCATATAATGAAACAAAACATGCATTCACCTAATATAGGCGACAGATAGAAAGCCATCTGTCCCTTCGTGGATACGGACATGTATGCAAAATGTGAAAGGACAAACAAGGCGCTTGACTGTTTCATAAATGCCAGCTAAAAACAAAGGAAATATCTGAGGAATATGTAAATATCTTAACCTTCAGAGTAAACAGATGAAAAATATACAAGAAAAATCTCCTTAAAACAAAACACTAGGGAATGTTTTCAAATTTTCCTTGCACATCATTCATTCTAGTGTTTGTGAATTGAAAAGCCAGAAAACGTTGGGTAAAAATGACTTGGGAATAAGGAAAAGGGAAAAATACGACAAATTTTTCATTTTTTAAATGAGACCATAGGATAAGCCTTTTATTTCTCTGCTGGCCCAATTTCATTGGAAGAAAGAATTTGATTGTGTGAAGTGAAAATATTAGCCTCTGTCATTACAAGTAGGGACTAAAAATACAGATTCTAAGAGAATAATCTATGCCATTGTAAGGAGAAACAACACAATGGTAGCCATGAAAATAGCAGCAAGCCTAGGCAGTGAAAAATAACCACCTACAAACTCCCTAAGCACCTGCGCCACAGCAGCCATGGACCCAGCAACTAGCCATGGCTTGGAAAAATAAGCCGTTACAAATTCACTCCAGAGTATCTTATACTTTCTTCTGGCTTACCTATGCAATCCCCTTCTGACGTCATCAATTACTTTGCAGCCCTGAATAGGGGTAATTTCTCTGGTCATTGAGTTGAACAGATCTGCCACTTGTTGGTCGCTCCCAAAAAAGTTTCTGATGACATCAGCATTCGTTAACACGGCAACATCATCTTCGGTATCAATGAACTCATCCATAAATATGCCAAACTGAGTCATTGGTCTTGGATGGAATCGGTGTTTTGTGCTCACTTCCATTGCAATATTGCTTCTCATTACTAAACCTGATTGTGGAGTTACCCTCAGCTGTGGTATGTAAAGCGTGGGAGACTCTTCATCAAATCTCATCCATTGAAGAGCTGGATAACCTGATGCCCATCTTATTGCTTCTTCTACCAACACTGGACTGATCTTCACTCCTTGTTGTGTGAGTTCCACTGCTGATGGCAGTTTCAGAAGTTCCAGCTTCAATGCCTCCCTACGGCTCGAATTTGAAAGGAGATTACGCCAACGGCTAGAAAGTACCTTGAACAAATCAACCCCATTCTTAAAGTAGACTTTTATTTGACTGCGCGGCGAAGTGGGCAATTCGGGCGCCTCAATATGGGAGTAGGATCTAACATCCATGCCAAACATCCCGTAGTAGACTTCTTCCAGTACGTGACGGCACAGGTTGCAGGAATCTGAGTTGTACCACATGAAAACTTTATGTCTAATCGCAGATTTCAGCAGCAACTCCATCAAGAAATCCAACTTTTGATCGGCAGCTTCTGTCGAACCCATCTGAACTTCAAGGAGATTATGCAAAACCCAAAGAGGTATTTGGTTTTCAAATAACAGTATGTCATCCATGATTCTTTCCCTTGTCGGATTCTGGTAAGTGACATCAAAAACATAATCAAACTTCCACGAGAATGCAGCCACGTCGTCCTTGTAAATAATCTTACCACTTGAAAAGAATTTCGCATAGTTAACAAGGATTTCATAAAGAAAACAAGCATCCCTGGTGACCATCCAGGCTAATTGAATGGGGTTATAAGGAATACTTTTACCGTAGAATTCCCTAATCTCCCTGTCCTTGTGCACAATGCGGTTTACCACAATTGACTCGATCGAAGCAAATCGATCTTTCCTCTGAATTCTCTTTTGCATTCTTCGAACTGCCTCAGACTTAGATTTCTCCATGCTTTCGAGCTCGTCTTTCCCATAATGAAAAGGGCCGATAGAAACAAGATGTGGACTGTACAATCTGTCGCTGTAGTCTCGTAGTGGCTTTGGCACTTTGAAGATGCAGGAGGAGGTTACATCTGGTATATCCTCTTCATCTATCGTGAGCACATACCCCACTCCAATTACAGAGCTGCTCCTAATGGCCATCTCAATTTCCTTACTATTGGGTAGATTTTGAACTTGGTTTGGAGATTGCGACAATGTTTAACTCAGTTCGGACTTATACGAAACCTAAGTCCAGTCGTTCTTCTGTATAGCGTTGACGGTGTAATCTTGGAACAAAGGTTTTGGCAGGCACGGAAGTTTTCGTGGATAATAAGGTAGTAATATAGAAAAAACATATTTAGTGGAGGTTATCACAGCTTTTTCCCAGCTGTCTAATCTGTCTGTAACGAATAATAGGTACACTATTTTCGATAACCATGCGGATTGCTCGATAAAAGAAGATTGATGTTGTTATATAGGGATGCTACAAAGAGTTTTGTTTTTTATACTTTTATATTTGATTTGATTTGATGTTCAGCTTGTCCATTCAATATTATTGTCAAATAATATTTATCGGAGTCCATTGTCTGGACTGTTTTCATGGGAAGGCTTTACTTTGCGCAATCTCCGGCTCGTATTCTTAAAGAACAATAGTTGAAAAAACAAGCACTTGCATTGTTTACAGGTAACACTAATGCCGATTGAAAAATGGAGAGGGTCCGTATTAAAAAAAAAATTATACACTCTACCAGATCATATTTTTTATATAAAACGCGACTACCCAACACCCATCTTTCTACAGCTAGACATTAACAAAATTTTGCATCTCTTTCAACGAAATTATTGGTCGTGAATTAAACTTTATGCTCACGCACCAAGAAGAAAATCCAATTTACTCGGGTATCCCGTTTCCGTTGATGGCAACGGGAAACTAGCAAATTATCCTGCAATTAGGTGGTTTGCCCATGAAAAACTCTAGGAATGCATGGAAATATATCGAGTCAAAGTCTAGAAATATTATTTCAGCATTTAGAACTCCGTTTCAAATTTTATTTTTTTATTTAGTATGGAGTATATGATATGCTAAGTATGCTTCAATGTAGTATAAAAATATTCTATTTATTATGGAGCATATGATAGGGTAACTTTGCTTCATTATAGTAGATGGGTGGTATTATGGACTATAAAATAATCAATTTCCATTTCCATTTCTAATTAAGTCACAATGAGTTAGAAGATTTTGTTAAGTTTAAACTAAAATAAAATATTTTGACAAAATATAATTATTAAAATAATAAAAATAAAGTGATTAACAAATTTAATATATAGAATTGAGACTGTAACAAAAATCACGAGACTCAAGGTTTCCCCCTCCCCTACTATAGAGATCCTAGGAAATAAGATTGCCAAGAATGCAAGTATCATCGTTTCTAGGGAATTCTAGGGAACACAAATTTTAAAGGCTTGTTAAGTTGTTTGTGGTGGCAAAGATTGCAAGGGCCATAGAAAGTAATCCTAGAGATGAAAATGCAAAGGAGCAGTCAAAAGACTCAACCTTTAATAAAAGTAACCTCGAAAGCAACAATGAGACTCAAGATTCTCACCTTTAGCTAATCCCTAAAGACTCACCGTCCCACTTCCCCACAACTAGTTATAAGAATTTCAATGAGGCATTAAAAGGCCCAAAAGATTATGGGCAGTAAGATGAGAAGAATGAAGATGATGACATGAGTCAACCCCTTACTAAGGAATGGCATAGGGTATTGAAGACCTCAATGGCAGGGTTGGAAGCTTGAAGACTCCACAAAATTGTTTAGTTTGTGAAAGGAATAGGGATTTGATTAAGCGGATGGAGGGTGGCATAGAAAACCAGATGAAATATTAGCAGAAGAATGATGCAGAAGTGCATCATGGGAGTGGTGACTATTGTGAAGAAGATCAAGAAATGGAAGGAAAGAAAAATCATTGTGATGGCTAAGCAAGGAAAAACAAGGGAAACAACAACTGTGACCTTCTTCCCTAGGAGGAGCTAGAAGATAAGGTTGATGGGCAGGTTAAATATCTTGAAACCCCTATTGTTTCTATTTTTTTTTTTTGTCTTTATTTGATATTGTGAACTCATTTCAAATGTTTCATAGTTGGTGGCTTATTCTCTGTGCTCTAGTTTTTTGTTGGATATTTTTTGATGGATGTATAATTGGTTGGAGCCCTTGCCCTCTTAACATAATAAAAGTGAAAATAATATTAAATAAAATATAAATAATATAAAAAAACATATTTAACTTTTGATTGAATGAAAAATTATTATTATAAATAATAAGTTAATTCATCATTGTATTAAAAATTAGGCCAAGTTATCAATGATTCTAGAATAATCATTTTTTATGTTACGCATTAGATTCATGATTATACTTATGAGTTTTATTTTTGCACATCTCAAAGTGAACTTGATTCTTATATTTAAATATCTTATGTTAAGATGAATTTAGAAGATTTGGATGAATTAAAAAGATTCATTTTTGTCTAATACACTTATGTCTAGAAAAATAGAGGCTATAGACATTGACATGGAGGTCACTCTAGAAATGAGCTTAATATAATTTATTTATTCCCATACGAAAGTTGACCAATGACAATGGACAAGGACTTAAGACAAGAAGTAGCCCTCCAATAATACGCCTAAGACATATTTCCTAAATCTATCCCAAATTATATATATAAATAAGCATATAATTAGATATAAAATTAATATCATATATTAAATAATTTGTAAATCAAAAACTAAGTTTATTTATTTATGTATCACAAAATATATAAAAGGTGTATATATTTTAATTAAAACAAATATTTAAAGATTTTATATATCAATATACATAAGATATTTCTCTCTCTCTCTCTCTCTCTCTCTATATATATA
>MU223264.1:2249115-2259320 GCA_018584345.1 Thuja plicata
TATATATATATAGTGTGCATTTATCTATTTATTGTTTATCTAAATATATGCTTATGTATATTTATGTGTATTTTTATATATTGATTCTATACATAAACAAGGATTGATTCATATGTATAAATAATTTAATATATTAGATTTTATATGTAACATCCTAAAAATTTCTCACCCATAATTGGATACTTAGTTAGGCCCTATTTTGGTAATTTTGAGATTTCATTTCCGTTATGCTTGATCTAGCTACCTATGTCCCCTTGATCCAACATCTATTTTATCTTCTTGGCTTCTCATTTGAACTTTGCTTCCTTTTCCTTGGTATATAAGAATGCAATGCCCTAGGCATTATATTCCCTTAGGTTTGAGCTTGAATTTGAACTAGGGTCATGTTCTGGTGTTTTGTTGGGGAATTAGATCCTATGGTCAGCCTATATTATTTTGTATACTGAAATGTGTAATGAGGTATATCAAAACTCTATCCCTTGTCATTTTGGAATCCATCCATTATTGAGAACTAAGAAGAAATCAAGAAATCAAGTAAATTCAAGATTTGAAGGCAAGCATCCAAGATCTAGCATCCCTTCAACCATCCAAGGCATTTTTAGGGAAATTGTCTCTATCTTAGCAAGATTCTCTCCCATTATGGCCTTGTAGAAGAGTTCTGAATCAAGCAAGATGATCCTTTGGCCATCCACATTCATTATTTTTCATAGAAAATGTTCAATCAAGGATAACAAAATTCAAGATATAGGAGTGCAATTCATGGATTCATGCATTTGTGAGGGCATCCTTGATTCCGTTCTACATTCTAAGGTCAAATACTATAATTTAAGAAACATATAAGTATCTTCATGAATATATGCAATCTCAATATACGTTTATGAAGGTATGAACATGGTAGATTTAATATTTACCTTTTTACAATTACTTTCCTTTATGCCATTTTATTTTATATTTAAGGTTGATTACTAAATAAGGATTTGAACAGTGATTATTAAACACGATGAATAAATTAGAAGGGGGATGAATCTGTTATTCACAAACACTTATTAAATTTTTTACTGAACTAGTAAGCAGTTAAAAAATTTAGAAAATTATAACCGATGTAAACATGAAAGCAAAAAACCATCAATAAAAAGAATGCTATAGTTTATGTGGAAACCCAAACTAGGAAAACCCATAGAGAAGATAATTCTCATGAAATGAATACCGATTAAGGTAATTTTTATAAGGGCTCGTGCTACCAATTTGCTCACTGCGGGTTGGCTCATTTCTCTAAAATATAAATATGGCTAACGACCAATACAAAATATATTTATAGATAAAATATGAGATAATATAATTCCATCTAACTATGTATGAAATAGTTCCAATTGATAAGACATAGATAAATGATAATAGAGATATGATACAAATCCTCTGCCAACATACACCAAACTTCTACAATGTATTATATAGAACTTCTCTCTGTATCACTTAACTTCTTTCACACCACTTCCTCATATACCAAAAAATACTCACACACTATCACATTTGATTTTGTATCTCCACCTTGCACATCTATTCACAAATTTATTCACTTGCTTTGTCTTTCATACATTAGATAAAAAAATATTTTCTTTATTTATACAAGTACCTGATCAACCACATGTTGGCCACACCAAAAGAGTGTGTTGGATTCACTATAAAAAGGTATTACAATTGTATATAATGCATTACCACCGATCCTAAATCTAGGTCATGCTTAAGATATCTTTACAATAGGTTACCACATGACCTAAATATAGGTCACACTTATATACAAGTATATTATATTAACCGAAACATAGGAAAATTATGGAACCATGGGAATGCCACAACAAAGAACATGTCTTGATCAATATACTATTTGAACCCATGAATAGATGAAACTAAATAGAACCTAATCAAGATATAATATAGTTTTTATATCAAAATAATTTGATGAATCAGAAGAAATTCCAGATATCATAATCACCTAGAGCAACACTGTAAGATGAACAATTAACAGGTACTGTCAAAATTACCATGCAACTCCAAACGCCAAGAGTATACAATTATACCATGGGTTTTAAGCCATAAGTAGAATCTATCATCAAGACCCAAGACTAAAAGTACCAAAATTGCTCTCTATAATACCGAAACTACTGATACTTTACTGACAACATGCCAATAACCACAACTATCCAACCGATATTGCCAACAACCAATTAATAGCACTGGGTAGTCAGTATGAAGGTTTTGAAATCAAGGACAACAATGCCATAAATATCTCAAAATGTCTAAAATGTTGGAATCATTTCTTGTTCTGCCAAAAAATCAAATTGTCAATGCCTAATAAAAATGTTTGATTTAACTTGACCCACGGGAGGTGGTTAAGCCGTGCCAAAAATCTCCAAGTAGGTGCTGACCAATAAGTCAAAATCTCCCTTTTAGCACCAACTGAGCCTTCAACACCCACTGAAGGGAGGCTGAAAATCCCGACCCAAGGCTGTGATACTAATTATTGGAATCATTTTTCATTGCACCAAAAGATCAAACTGTCAATACCCGATATAAATGCTAGATTTAACCTGACCCATGGGAGGCATTTAAGCCATGCCATGAATCTTCAAGGAGGTACTAACCACCAAGTCAACACATAGGAAGAGTGTGTGATGTTGGGAAACAAGGATAAAATCACCAGTTACTATGAACCTGTGAAGATCAAATCCATATGAAGCTAGGTACTGAAAGTTATGTTTGAATAAGTAACTCTTGATGGTCATTTTATGAGAGCTTTTGGTCACAGGTTTTATTTATTAAACCCTTTCTTCTATAGAAATTAAATTTCTTTGTCTTTTTATCTTTGGTATTCTCAGAAAGCTAGTTTCAAATACCATAGAAAGAATCTAGTAAAATATCCTATCTTGCACATGGGTTTTTTGGTCCTTATATTTTAATAATACAAATCCCTGCTAGCCTCTTCAAACACTATCATGCAAGAGAGGAGGATGAGACCATAGCTAGGGAAACATGTACTGAGTCTAAAGAGGTTGATGAGACATAATATGAAGAGGAAGAAGATGTGCCTCTATCATAAATTAAAAGGACCCCATAGAGCAAGGTGAAATATGGTAGGAAGGGGAAAGGTAGGTACACATATTCTGAGGATGAGGAGTATATGCCATCCAAAAAAAATTAAAACCACCCACAAGGCTATTTCTAAAGTAGGTACTGCTGGTAAAGAGAAGAGGAAGCACAAGGTTTCCAAACCCATGGCAACAATGACCCTATTACCCCTAATTAGGCTGGCTTAGTGGATAAGTGGGAAGGAAATATATAAGATGATTGAGGGTGAGGAAGACTCTATCAAGAATATGGAAGTTGATATCCCTATTATTTCCTCTCCTGGTTCTAGCAAAACCAAGTCTCCTAAGGATGGTCCACCAAGAAAGGAAAAAGTTGACTCCTCATTGGAATTTAGAACCAACTCCAAGTATTTTAAGCCTCATTAGGCATATTACAGGTATGTTCTTTGTATGGATAGAGAGAATTCCATTGATTATTTTTCCCTCTTCAAGTGGCTCTAGAATGAGATAAAAGAGATTAAAGTCAAGAAGAGGGGCATGGCCTATAAAATTGAGGCTATGGCGAGTGTGATTAGTGGGAGCACCTGAAATGGAACTACGCCTTCTACTAAGAGCACTGAGAGAGATCTAGGCCATAATTTATGGACTCAAAAGGAGAAATTTTCCATTGTTGAGAGCCACTAGAAGACTTCTTGGGACTTGGATCAACTGAGGAAGGATAATGAGAAAAAAAATCATATTGCGAGTGTAGTGAATAGTGGAAAGGAGTTTCTTCACATAGTGATATCAAAAAAATACACAACTATCTAGATGACTATTGATTCCATGAACCGCTTGGTGGATAATCCAGACAGGGCTCATGAGGAGAAACATGTTTTAATCCTGGAGCAAGATAAGGGCCCAAAAATCACTATTTCCAGAAAAAGGACTAGGCTCAACTTAAAGAGGAAAGATTAGTCTGGGCCTATTGATCTCATCAACTTTAATAATTTGTTGATGGAAATGACCCAGCTAGAGCTTGATAATTCTGAAGCTCTTAAAGAGCTTTCCTTGTTTGTCCTCAGTTTCTTTTGTGTTCATTATTGTCTTTTTTCTGGTCCTTGGCTACCTTTTTAAGTGTTCATCTCTAGGATAGCATTTTGTTTTAGGCATGTTTGGCCTATTTCCTCTTCTTAGTGTATATTGTGTTAGAATTTTCATGTTTTGTTTTTAAAGGGTTTTGGGTCCCTTCAAAACCTTTTTTTAAGCGTAATCAAAAAATTTGTTCCAACTATAAATTAGAACACAAAAGGGTCTATAATACATCATGTTGAACCTCTATAAAATTGAGTTCACATACATACTCTGGTCTATCCATAGTTTTGCATCATTCTATCTCTTCTAATTTTTATCCAAGGAATGTGTTTAGTTACACTGAGATCTTTCATTTAAAGTTTAGCAGCAAGCAAAGACTTTAGTTCTAAAAGTATACCTTTCCCTTTACTAATGAATATGATATCATCAATATAAAATATAATGTATACGAAATGATTATGATCAGATTTATAATAAATGAAATGATCTAATTTAGAACACTAAAATCCTAAACTCAACAAATACACATCATATTTGTGGTACCACATATTAGGACTATATTTGTGATACCACATATTAGGACTCTATGTGTTGCTATACATTTATTTCTATTTCCTACAAAACAAATTACTTTTACATTTTATAATATAGTGCTTTGGCTATGTCATATAAATATTATCCTCCAAATCACAATGAAGTGAAGCAATTATCACATCAACATCCATATTCTCAACCTCTCAATGATATGTAGTTGTTTTTAATATGAGAAAATACGTAATCATAATAAAAAATAACCAACCTAAGAGTAGCCTTTCACAACCAGCCTTTTCTTTATACTTCTTATTACCTCCATTTGAACCAATTTTATACTTACACACCTATTTACAAACAATCAATTTTTTCTTGTTGAAAAATGTTATAAGATCCCACCTATCGCTCTTTTCAAAAGTACCATTTCTTCATCTAAAGAAATTTTCGAGCAAAATTTTCACATTGTTCATACTTAATACCTCATCCATAATAATACCTCATCCATAACTCTAGGTTCATCCATGCTAGTATTCAAAGAAAAAAAGACATATTTGCTTATTATTTTAGTACCTTAAAGGTGGTTACCTATACCTTACATACCTTCAAACAAGATGAGTTGGGGGTTTTTCCTCATTTTCTAGATATTTCAAGGTAGATAAAATCTCGCCAAGTTATTTTCTCTCTAGGGACCTCTTGATTCATCATTCTTAGGCATAGAAGGAAGTTGAATGAGATCTTTATATTTAGAATTTTTGTCTATAATACAAAAAAATGAAGTTTATTTTCCCTCAATAGAAAACTTCAGCTATGTATCATATTTTGTCCAATAGGGTCCCAAATATTGTATCCTTTCACACCAAAATTGTATTTTGTGAAGATACGTTTCACAAAATCTTAAGCCCAAAATTTCTATTCTAACGGGGAATCATGTAACATATTCCTAGCCTTTTTTCCATTAGTATCTAGTTTATTCTTTATACAACTTCATTCCAATGTCGAAAATGTACAGTTTTCTTCTATCTATAAATGCCAAAATCTTTATATAATTTACCAATATCATTAGAGAAGACTTCACAGCCACTATCATAAAATGTTTAATATTCTTTAAAATCTGCAGCTCAATTATTGCTTTAAATTGTTTAATCAAGTACAAAATGTTATAATTATTCTTTAAAAAAAATAATGTTCTTTTTCGTTAATCATCAATGTGAAAAAGTACAAAGTTGTGTCGTACTAGAGGACATTTTTTGTAGTTCTTGCTGAAATAGTTTTGTCCACAATAGTTCTGTCTGGAACATTTTTAGTCGGACATACATGGCGCACATGCAGCGCCATGTGGCTTCGATTTGGAAAATATGTTGTAGCTAAAACCCTTTTGATCGGAACCCTTAAAAACCATATATACCCCAAAATTTTCCCTTGAAGCGGCTCATTTCTACTTGGCTCCTTCCAATATCTCTGGAGTGGGTTTGGTGATCTCTGACTGAAAATAGATAGGTTTTTTTAAAATATTTTTGTAATGTTTTTGAATTTTTTTTGTTAAATTAATGTAGTTATTGTATTAATTATTTTTTTTTGTAATTTTTGTAATTTTTCATTTTAGAAAATGAATAATATGGTTTTATGTAGATTTTTTTTTTTTTGAGTTAATAAAATATGTTAGTTAGTTAGTTAATTAATATAGTTTTATTACATATGTTATAAAACATTAGGAAAATGCTACAAAACATTAGAAAAATGTTTCAAAATATTAGAAAAATGTTACAAAACATATTAAACATAAAAATGTAAACATTAGAAAAATATTAAAAAAATGTTACATTAAAACCAAATACATAAAACCATACATTAAACTAGACTAGTTGTAACTCAAAGCATCTATAAAATCAAACACTTTAACCATATTAAACCTTAATGTTAATCTTAATTTCCTATATGTAATCCTTACCCTAACACTAAACTAACATGAACCCTAACCATAATTTATTTAAAAGTAGATCCCTAAACCTAATTGAGAAATTAACCCTAACATGAAACCAACATGAAACTAACATGAACCCTAACATGAAACCAACATGAAACTGAAACATGAATCACCATAAACCCTAACACTAAATCATTTTTCTTTGAAACATATGTATTTGTGTTTTCTTTTATCTATTTTATCTATCATGACATAGCATCAACTAGAAACTAACATGAAACTCGAACATGAACCAACATAAACCCTAACACTATATAAAAATGAACCCTAACTATATAAACCAAATTTAAAAGTAGAGATCCCTAAACCTAATTAAAAAATAAACCCTAACATGAAACCAACGTGAAATTGGAACATGATCCAACATAAACCCTAACATGCTAGTTGTTGATGACAATAATTCAATTGTGTATTATCATTGATGTTTATACAAATATAGTGATGTTACACAAATGTCTATACCCAAACCAAGTAGAGTCAGTGTATGCCAAGTTCTCTCGGGCATTGAAGAAGACCAAAGTGATTTTTAGTTCTAACCGAGTTCACTTGGGCATTACAGTGTTGGTCAGGCATTGAAGGATTTCAGTATTAACCAAGTTAGATATTTAGTGTTAGCCGACTAACAACAGTTTACACTTTATGTTTAATTGGTTATATGCAGGCAACAAACTTAAGTTTTATTGATTATTTGGAAGGTTATTCAGACTGAATTGTTACACACACACACACACACATGTATACACACACACACACACACACACACACACACACACACACATATACTGAATGTGAGCAAGAGTGTAAATTAGAGTAGAGTTTTGATATGAAGTGTGGAAGCGAAATCAGATGGGATTCCGATTAAGGACAAAACATACAGATCTGCAATAAAATATTTGATCAGTGAGGATCAAGTGTTTAAAGCCAGAGAAGAGATATGAATCAACAAAGATGGTTTCTTATTAAAACAATTCAATCCATTATTACGATCTAACAATTATAGTAGTGATCTAAATCTCTTAACAGAGTAGACTTAACAGTCTTTTGTAAATCCTCTCACAAGGTGACATTTTTACATTGAAGTGTTTGAAGACCTCTAAGACGGCCACTCCTTACACAATGATTAAATCCTTGAAAAGGGTCACACCTAACAGTGTGTTATTGTAACCTTTAATAGGGTTGCCTCCTAACAGGGCTCACTTCAGAAGAGTGAAAAATAGTGACTAGGTGCAATTGGTGGTTTTTCCCATATTGGGTTTCCATATTAAATCTTGGTGTTATCTGTGTACATGTTATTTACTTTATTCTTTATGTTTATGCATTTAATCACTAAAGGATAATTGTAATTAATATCTTAAAGTTTACTTTGTAAACCGAGTTACAGTGATAAGTTTGTTTAAGACATCTAAGGGACTTGGATTTATTTATTGTGGTAACTAATTCACCCCTCCCCTCTCACTTACTCAACTTATTTCCAACAATTGGTATCAGAGCACCAAGTGCTTACATGGAAGGTTTAAAGGCCTAAGCTAAAGATCAGAGATGTCCTACAGAAGGGAGATCCCCAAGCTTAACAAAGACAACTTCACTGCATGGAAGGATTTGATGAGGCTACATCTATCTACTATTTGAGACACTGGTTTGCAATTCTTAGATCACAAATATGTGGAACCGCCGAGACCTATGTCATTGGATCAAATGATGGACATGAAGAATCACAACATAATGATCATTGATATAGCTTCTTCACTTAGCTATTCTAAGTTTGATGAAGTCAAGGACTGCCCTACTGCCTATGATATGTGCAAGAAACTACATGAAATATAAGGAGGAGATGACAATGTAAAGAGAGCCAAAGAAGAAAGTCTTAGAGCTCAGTTTGATCAAATGAAAATGAAAGAAGCTGAAGAAATTATAAAATACAGTGAGAGAATCAAGAAAAGTGTTAGTGCCATCAGAGCTGTCGGTGGAACAATTGAAGACAAAAAGTGATTACTAAGGTATTGAGACTTTACTTCCTATCTATGCAATTAGAGTTTCAGCTATTCAAGAGATGAGATGCAGAAATGATATAATTCTAGATGGATTGGTTTGAAGACTAACAACTATTGACGTAGACAATTTTGACAATTATTCTCCTAATCTTAGCAAACTTGAGTTGGGATTCAAAGCTCAATTAAACCTTGGTATGATGAAAGGAAAATAGATTTCCAATGAAAGTGATGATGATTATGATGATGCAGATCTAGAAATCATTGAAGCATTACTTGCAAAGAGAGCTACAAAAGGAAAATGATAGTACAAAGGAAGAATACCATTGATTTTATTTTCATGTGATGACGTTGGTCATATTGCTACTAAGTGTCCAAACAATGAAGACAAAGGTGAGAGAAAGTTCAACAAGCATAAAGGAAATAAAGATTTGAAAAGTAACAAAAGCTACAAGGAAAAAGGTAAGAAATCTTGTTATATTTCTAAATATTCTGATAGTGACGAAGATGAAGATGAAATGGTTTACATTACTATTAAGGATGATTTAGACAATGAAGATAATGAAAATACTGCACTTTATTCTCATATTAGTAAGAATGACACCTGAATAATTGATAGTGGTTGTTCTCACCACATGACTGGTGATAAAACCAAATTTGAATATCTTGAGCACTATGATGGTGGGAGTGTCAGTTTTAGGAATGATGAACCATTCTATGTGAAAGGTAAAGGTTGTATTTCTCTAACTGAAGGAATCAAATGTGATAATTATTATTGTGTTGAAGGTCTAAGGTGTAATCTACTAAGTGTGGCACAACTGAATAACATTGGTTTCAAGTTAGAATTCATGAATGCTAAGGCCAAGCTCCTGAATGGTAAGGGAAACCTAGTTGGAACTGGTAGGCAAACAAAATATAATCTATTTTATCTTGATCTTAATGAAAGTTCATGTTTTATTGCACAAGTAGAAAAAAATTGGTTATGATATAAAAGTTTGTGTCATGTGAATTTTGATAACCTGATCAACATAAGAAAGAACAAAAGAGTAAGAAGTACTCTCGTTTTGAAGAAACCCGAATTACCAATATGAAAACACTGTCAAATTGGGAAGATGGGAAAAACTAGTTTCATGGAAAGAACTATAATACATAAGAAGTCCTAAAATTAGTGCATACTGATTTGTGTGGACCCATTGGAACAAAAAGTTACACATGTGAGAATTATTTCATTTTATTTTTTTAGTAATAACTGAGAGGGGGGTGAATCAGTGGCCTCAAAAATTTATCCTTTAAGCTTTAATCCACCGATCAATACACCTCAGATTATTAAGTCCCTACAAGATGTATGCCTTGAAATACTTGAAATAATAACTATCTGTCAGTTTACGTTGTCTGTCCTTCTTCTCCTTGATTAGCGATAAGCAGTAAAACTTATTTACCAATACTCAGTAAATATGCAGAGTATACCAATCAATCCAGAAATGCATATGTGAAATGTAAAACAATAAAGTAATAAACCATACACACATAACACATGGATTT